>CM067260.1:9405077-9436272 GCA_034195605.1 Santalum album | reverse complement strand
AAATTTATATGGGCATTATAAATAGATAAGATAAATGAATTTCGACTAAAAGTTTTGAAAATTATTTAGATATTTTTGATAAAAGGGAAGGAGATTCTAATTGATGAAATCAAAAACCTTGGATATTGAGAGCCTTTAATGGGTTTTTGCCCATATTTGCGCCACGCCCACATATCTGCTGCAAGTCTTTGGCCTGTGGCGTGGGTGACCATTCTTCTCTTCTGTGACTTTGACCTGCACATAAATGTAAAAATAGAATCACAAGGTTTTTTTCTTTCAAAGCTCTATTTATGTGTGTATTTATTTTTGATCAACCAATATACAAACACTAAACTTAGTAATTAACCAAACTTTCACTCTTGGCACTATTTAAATCAATAATTCAATGCCAATGTTGGTAGCAATAGGCCTGACAACTAACAGTATGAATTAAAACTAAACAATCAAAGCCCACTTATACCATCTAGTACCTTTTTCTTGATCTCGGGCCACCGGAAAGCTGATCGGAGTAAAATGCGAATGGAGAAAGATAATAACTAATATTTCCGTAGAGCGGAATCAATAGTTGCTGTTGTGGTTGCGGTTGGTGTACATATCCTCTGTGAACACAAACGGGTAACCGTTGTCGTTGATGCTGCTGTTGCTCATGTTGCTCCTGTTGCTGTTCATTGATGCATTCTCCGAATTCCAAAATGGAGGAGTTGGTTTGAGGAAGGCTTACCGTCTCAGCTTGTTGCGACACCCCCGCCTCCACCCGGGGAAAGAAGGGCTTGTAAATTTCTTCCAGTTCTTTGAAAGGATTGATCTCTTCTCGTTTCGAGTCTGCTGTGAGATCCCAAAGCTGAAATGGGTCATTCTCTTGTGCCTCCACAATGGAGGAAACAAAAGGCTCTCCTCCACTGCCGCCGCCATCACCGCTCAGAGTGGTGGAACTTGTAGTAGTCGCGGCCTCGGCAGTGGCGGCGCAGCTTCTAACCACCGCCATGAGATCCCAATCATTGTCCATTCGCCTGTATAAAAACACACAGAGAGGGACGGGTACTTAGTTAAGCAAAAGTTCTCACGAGCTTCTCGAGCAACATCAGCTTATTTTCTTTTCGGTTTAGGTTAAAATAGGAGAGGGAATGATGGAAATGACGGTGCTCACTTTTGAAGAATGGATATGTGAAGAGAGGGGGAGAGAGAGAGAGAGAGAGAGAGAGAGAGAGAGAGAGAGAGAGAGAGAGAGAGAGAGAGAGAGGAGAGGGCGTGAAGAAAGTGGGGTGAAACCTCCAACAGATTTGTTTGATATTTATATGAACAAAAGAAAGGAAAAAAGAAAAAGGTAATAAATAATAATTATCATTATTATAATAATGAAATTTATGAGGAAATGAATAAGCTTTACCTTTTAAAATTAATACTTAAAAACGATTTGAAGAATACAATATCATGAACTTAAATTTATTTTTATAAAAAATTTAAAAAACTAATTCGTATAAAATAATATCAAGATTGGGAGGCATACTTTTAATACGGATTGGGTTTTTCTTGTTTCTTTTTTTTTTTTTCAATTGAAACATAAATTTTCGGTTTTTGGGTTTGTTGCTTATTCTTCTTCATATATGGATATTGACTTTTAAAAATGCCTAGTGGAGCCCTGTAAGGGTTAAGCCAAGGACCGTGGTCCACAGTCATCAATTCATCCACATCAACTCCCTCAAAAAAATAAATTGTAATTCTACACTTCTTGATAAGTCATTATGAGGAAATTTCCATCTAATGTGTGGAGATTCTTTTAAAATAACTATTTTTGACTTAAGGTAGATTATATTTATTCAAAAAGAAAGGGTATAAAAAGAGAGTTATGGAAAAGTTTGGTGTTAAACAGATATTTTTCAATTATCTTTTCTGTATGAAAAAGTTTGTAGCTTTTAACTCCTAAAATGAACAAAAATGCATGGAGCAATCTCAAAGTTTAATTAATTATATTGAAAGGTTTAATTAATTAAGTTGTTAAACAGATGAGATTAAGTTATCAACATTCATATATGGTAAGAAATTTATATCAGCATTTTATATTTATGGAACTAACTAATTACTACAACAACGCAAGTTAGCATCTTCGCTGGCGTACACTTAAAGATTATCAATCGTCGAAATCCATTTTTTAATGTTTTGAAATTACAATTTTGATATAATAAATACTGTTCCTCTAGTACATTAAGATCCTTTACATACTTGTGCCTAATTTTTTCTTCTTGCAGCTGATGAATTAAATAATTATGCATCCAATAAAATTATCTCTTTTCAAAACAAAAAAAAAAAAAAAGCACTCCCCTAACACCACCAGAGAAGATAACACGAATAAAATACTTTGAATTTAATAAATATTTATACGTATTTATGAATGCCGAAATTTTCGTAAATGTTAGTATTACCTTAACTTATGAATAGGCAGGGCTCCTTGCGGATTTATGGTCAGCGATATGTACTGTGTTTTATTTTTTCATATAAAGGTTTTTTTCCTTTGAGTTTTTCATATATGGGTCTTTTCCTTTCTATGCATTGATCCTTTTACCGACAAAAAAATAATAATGATGATTATGATGCCTATAATCTGATGAACATTTTTGCCTTTTGCCAACCATATAATCTCAAGATTAGTTTGTTGGCCTTTTAGTAATTAACTTCCATGATGTGTTTATTCATGAGAAAATAAATTAATTGAATTAAATTAACTAATTTTGTGAGATTTAATTATGGGATATTAATATATACTTGAAAATTTTCATTATCTGATTTGTGTGCTTTTATTGATGATTATTAATTGATGATTATGAAATTATTTTCATCATATAAATCAATAGAAATATGAGAGTTATCAATGTTTTATCCATTGCCAAAATTAATTGATTGATTTGTGAAGAAAAAGATTGGATCTTTATTATTGATCTTTAAATGCAATATCTGTAATTTTATAATAATAAGGTATTTGTATTGAGAATTTATTGAAAGGCATTTATTGAGAGTTTGACTTGTGGAGCAAATCTAAGAAACCCTAGTTCGTGTAGAGAAAGAATGAATTTTATTACTGAGATTTATGGTTGGCATTTATTAAGGATTTCACTTGTGGAGCAAATCTAGCAAACCTTTGTTGGTGTAGATAAAGAATGAATGTTTATTATTGAGATTTTATTACATTCATTTATTAAGGGCCTAAATTATGAAGCAAGTCTAGAAAACCTTAACCGGCAAAAATCGTAACTTTTCATTAGGAGAGGAATTTGGAATATATTTTGGACTCAAAAGAACATATTTTATTACTCTAGAATATTCCTCATATATAACGTTTATTTCAAGAATTATTGGAGGATATTTTTATAAATCAAAAATTATGGAAACCCTGATCGGCACACCACTGTGTGCACGGCCCTAAGATGGATGGCCAAGATTGGTTTCATTTTGTGAAACCCTAATTTCTATTTTTTGAAATATATTTCTGTTTTTATTAAATATATATTGGATATTAATTTTTTTTCAATTTTTGCAAGGAAATAAATTCTAGAAGTAATCACATAAATCCTAAAGTTTGAAAAATCTAGGGCTTCCACCTCACTATTTGTGCTGGACCGCCAACACTACTTTTGGCTTCCAAAACCTTCCTTTTGCTCTCTAAAATCCATTAGAATAATTATAGTTTGATTCTCATATATTCAAGAAATTTTTTGAATCGATTTGTTATCGATATAATAGTAGATTTTGGAGCTATTGCGTGCAGATTTTTTCTGCAGAATTTGGAAGAGTTCTAAAAGATTCTAATAGCATATTTGAAGTTTGAAGTTAGGGTTTTGGAACGCTATATCAAGGAGCTTAAGGTTAGGCAATTGGGACATCTAAGCATACAAAGAAAAATTAGAATACTCACATTGCAAAAGCTCTTTTCTTTGCTCCCCAAACCACAAATCTTAGGGACTTGTGTTGCTGGAATCTTCGGGAAAGAAGTCAAGGAAGTTCATTCGTCAAGAGATCGAATTGGCGTTTATTCTGATTTCTTTCTTTCTCTTTGATTGTATTGTCTTCGGATTATACTCTTAACCATTTATTTTAAAATTGCTTCTCAAACCCAAGATTGAATTCTTATACCTTGAAATTCTATAGGCTCCTATTGGCCTTAGACAATATTTGATATATTACAATTTGTCTTGTAAGAAATATTTAATAGGTTACCATTTGCCTTGTAAGAAATATTTGTAAGGTTACTATAGATTTGTATAAAATCAATATTATGTTACTTTTAACCAACAATATTAGTGGACCCCAAGATGTGCCCTTGGGGAAGATGGGTAGGACAAGTTGTAATTAACTACTACAAAAATCTTGTGTCGTTTACTTGTTTTCTTTATTCTACTCATTTTTTGAATTGTTTAGTTTTGCCAAACTTTCCCTTCTTTTTCTTCTTTAGAGGAAAACAATTATCTATATCTATATCTATACTATTATAAAGGCAAAGAACCTTTTGGTTCCATGAACCAAAATTAATTTAAAATTCAGAATTTAAATTTTTTTTTTGCAGTTATGGAAGTTATGCTTTTAACCACCCATTCCAAACTTTTCTTCTTATTCCTTTCACTTTTATCTTTTTTTAAATACATACTCATTATTTTTTTTATAATTTTATATTTAATCTTTTATATTTTAATAAAAAAATCGTTAAGCACGTGCAACACACGTGCAATGCGACTAGTATAAATAATTTCAATTAGATGTTGTTCACAATTATAGACACGGACACACGAATGACGTGTCAATCAATATGTCTGTTGACACCAGTAACTTTTCTTCCCCAATCCGATCAGGGAAGAAGATAACTTTCCCCTTTTCTTTTTCTTCTTTCCTATTTTCTATTTTTTTCACTTCCCTCGACTCCATTTTGTAAACTTAAAAATAAAATCTTTTTTACTTCTTCTTTTTAATTAGCTTAGCTTATTCCTTCCTTTGGCTTTGCCTTTTTCACATAAATTCAAATTAAAACCCATCGCAACTTTCCTACCAAGTAATTAATTATTATGATTATTCTTTTGAAGAAATAGTTTTAAAAGCTTTGCCATTGTTCACCCGATTGATTGATTTATTTGTTTTTTATTTTATTTTTTAATAGATAAAAAATTTAGTTTCTTTTGGCACACAATTAAAGATGGTAATTATTCAATTAGATAAGTGTTGTAGGGTGTTATTAACCTTCCCAATAAGCAATTAGACTCCTAAATCCATCATTTGGTTTAAGACCTTTCCTTTGAAAACTTTTTTTCATTTTCGTATTATTTCTCAAAAGATGGGTGGCAACTCCATTATTTTATTTTTCTCCCATTTGATCTAAATGGGGTGTGACAATTTCAAAAGATGATGGCCCTAAATATCTTGAAATTAAATAAAATTAATAAGCTCATGAATAATCTCATGTTATTCCATTTCATATGACTGAAATTTACAAGTCATTCCTGTATATCAAGTTATTTATAGAATAAATGGGGGATAAGCACTGTGGACAAGTTGGAGGGTCGTTCCCCTACACAAGCCAATTGAGATGTTACCACCCTTTATCTTTTTTGTCTAGAGAACCAAGGGGACTTTCAATGTATCTTGTTAGGAAAATTAGCAATTACTACATATGGAGAAGAATGCCATAAACGTTGTTTGTGGGTTTTTTGGTGACTTGAGTTTGCAAATTTGTCGATTTTTTGATTTGGGGGTTCAGGTTCTCATCATCTCAAAGGGATATGATTCTTTACATCCACTGCCATAAGAAAAGAATACCTTAAATTGAAATGTTGTGATGAACGTGAATGGAATGGATGACTCCATTAATAGAGGGTCATACCCAGATCTAGAAAAATAGGAACTATGAAGAAGATGATGAATGGTGGCCCCAGAAAATGAAAGGAGCAGGGGGCTATTATGGAAAAGATGATGAACAATAAATAAATGGGTGATAGACCTAGAAAATAGAAGAAAAATGATGGAAAAGATGGAGGAAAGGTATTATGTTGAAAGGGTAATGAAGTTATCTCTATAGTCCCCCTCTTTCAATCACCCTCCCAACCTTCTAATCATACCTTTCCAAGATCACCACCCACATTGTGCATTAATTGAATATTTAACGGTTAAAAAAAATTAAGGATATAATTTAAAGGAGGGCATGTTTATGTACGATCAATTCATATATGTATACATATATATATATATATATATATATATATATACGTATACGTATATACCTATACGTATACGTATATACCTATACGTATATACATATATATATATACATACATATACATATATGTATACATATATATACATATACATACATACATATATATATATATATATATATATATGTGTGTGTAACACTCTTATATTCATTTCATAAATTTGTTAATTTATTAGCTAAATTTAAATACACTTTTTGGGTTAGAGAAGTTGTCACAATCTAAAAGATTACCACTGTCTTTTTTTCTTTTTCCTTTTTCTTTTTTTTTCTCTTTTTTTAAAAAATGTGTTTTTACTAAAATGAATCAATATGAAAGATTTGCCATTGGCAAAAAAGGGGAAAAAAAATAAGAGTATATGATTTACATTATTTTCAGTGGTTTCTGAATCGCCCCTTATACCTGGATCTTCTCGAATTTGATGAATCCAACGTGGACAAAATGGTCTAACCACGTTTATACAATACTCACCCTAGCTGTTCAAAGATATTAAATTATTAAATTTCAAATTTCAAAATCGGCCGCTCCAACGGTCACAAACTTCTAGGGTTTGCAACGTCTCTCATATAAATAACCACAACGCAGCCTCCTGTATTTCATAGTTTTCTAGGGTTTTCCACTCTCCCTCTCCCCACCTCCCGAACACTTCAATTCAGAGACTCAGATTCATCGCCATGGATTTCCATACTCTCAACAGGCGAGAACTCCAATCCCTCTGCAAGAAGAACAAAATCCCAGCCAACATGACCAATCTCGCCATGGCCGACGCTCTCCAAGCTCTGCAAATCGTGATTTCCCCATCTCAATCTCTCTGTTTATCTTCTTAGTTCCATTTTTTATTAGGTTTAATCTTCTAAATCTTGACTTTTCAGGTGGAAGGACTTGAGGATTTCATCAGATCTAAGTCTGAAACAGGTCCTGAATCACCAGAGAAGCTGGAGATCGGATCCCCGCAGGGCCCCCGTACCGCACCCCGAACAACTACTCGGAGAAAGCAGACTCCAGCTGTGCCGGGCACACGGAAAAGAGCGCCGAAAGCAGAGAGTGGTGTGAAGGGGGAGAGTTCCGTACAGACTGTGTATGGAACGCGGAGATCCACAAGGCTCGTGGCGAAGATGGCTGCTTTGAGCCTGTCGGAGAGAGGAAGAACAGGAGCCGTAAAGATAGGAGATTTCGGCAAAGAAATGGCTACAGAGGAATCTTTGGTAGATATATCAGATGATTTCAGTGGAGTTTCAGAAAATAAGTGTTTGTCCGGTAAGTGTTTGATGAATTGTCTGAACGAAAATCATATTGACTTTAGTTTTTCTAGGGTTAATTAGGTGCTTTTATGTTGATATGATGGTGCAGGCGATACTCAAATGACATTATCTGAAAGGGGGGGTTCCGAGAGACTTAATGGTTCAGAAGCTATCTCAGGTATGAAAATGGATGGATTGAAGGAGACTGAAAGGGGGGTAAAATCGGTAATTGAAAATCACGAGGAAGGTAAGGGAAGTGAAGTTCATGTTATGGAGGAGAAACTGGAAGAGGGTTCTGGAGAATCTCATTCTTTAGACCCTAAATTGGTTTCAGGTGTACTAGTTGAGGACGCCCATGGCTGCAAAGAAGGTGAATTTTTTTTCTTTTTCATATTTAAGGCCCGATCCAAGTGCATTCATTTCTTTTTTGTCATATATATTTACCTTTGTTTAACTGTGAACTGTCAGAAACTGAGCTGGAGGATACATCTGAGGTATGCAAGGGAGCTTCAGAATGTGTTGTATTTCCGAGCACAGACTCTGTGAAGCCAATGGATATTATTAAAGAGGGTGAGTTCTTTTTCTTAATTTCTGTTTTTATTCCTCTTATTTAAGGTTCATGTTTAAGTATAAATTTAGAAACTGAGTTGAAGAATATGTTGTATCTCGAGGCATAGACTTAGTGAATCCAATGGATAGTAGTTTCAAAAATGAGGGGACGGCAGTTGATATCAATAATCAAATTATAGAGAATATAGGTAAATTTCTATTTTAATTCCTAGCGTTTACTAATTATATGGGTTCATTGGGTATATTATTCCTAAATGTTCCGTCAATCACCTTGCAGAGCCCAATAATGTCCCAGTTTTATCTAATAGTGAGAACCCAGAAGGAATCATTGCGTTGGAGAGCAACAGGCAAGATTCATATATTGGATCAGGTTATGGGTTCAGGAGATTCACCGGCAGGTACTGAAGAACCTGCACTCAGTTCATTAAATATGACTGTGAAATCATATTTAGGCGATAATCCAGATGTGGAATCACATTTTTCCACTGAAGAAGTGTCCTTTTGCAAGTCATCAGATGAAAATATGTCTAAGAATAAAGAAAATTGTGGTGATGATGCAGAAATTGATCTTAAAGATTCAGATCTTTCTCTAGATATGGTAATGATTCAGAATTCATCTGAATTTTTTGGAGAGAACTCTAGTAATGGTGCAGAAGCAGTTCAAGAGGGTTCAAAGCCAATTTCAGATATTTCTGAAGTTGACGGCCCAAAGCCAATTTCAGATATTTCTGAAGCTGATGGAAATCCAGAGATTGTTGCCAACCCTAAAACTGACAGTAAAGATACACCTGAAATTGATGAGGAGCAGATTCCTGCCATTGATGCTGGTGAAGTTGGTGTTGAGAATGAATCGGGTTCTGAAAAATCTCTCTGTGGCAAATCAGAAACATCAGCTACACAGAATCTTACCAATATCGCAGAGCTTCCAGTGGTAGAGTTAAAGCATGATATTTCTCAAGTTGGGGCTGATGAGTTCAACCTATCATTGGAAAAATATTCCCTTGCCCTCGGGAAATTTGGTCCTTGTGTGCCTGCATCTGATGAGAATTCGACAGTTGAAAGCAGCTTAGTTAAGAACAAATCTCCACAAGACATGGATGCTGAGAATCCAATGCTCGAGACTGAAAATGAAATCAAATTTTCAAATTTGCTTGCTGATTCAGTTCTTGCTTCAACTCTTCCGAGGTTCCAACCAACTGATATGTCAGCTCAAAGGATGATTCAGGTTTTGGATGAAAACGAGGTGAATAGTGGCAAGAAACTTCCAAGCACAATCAATACAAGAATTCAAGAGATTGGTGACAACAAGGAGAACATCCGCAAGGGCAATGGGAATGCAGAGCTTAAGAAAACAGGAAGGAAGTGCATTAAGAACATGGAAGAGGATCTAAATGATAAAAGCATGAGGCAGCTGAAGAAGATGTTCAAAACAATGAAAATTGGTAAATCCAAGAACAGCGAAGATGCTAATGCTGATAAGGTACTTATGAGACTAATGATGTATGTTCTCATTTGCATTTCCATTCCTTCCATTCAAGCATGTCTTATCCTAACTGTTTTTCTCGATTATCTAATGTCTTTGTGCAGGTTGCACAGAACCACTTGGTAGAGTGTGAAGCAGAAAAGGAAATCTGAGAGAATGCAGTAATAAGGGGTTGTAAACTTTGGTTTGCCTACTTTTTCTTTTGAGGGTTGTAAACTTTGGTTTGCAAAATTTGCTCCAAATTTTGTAATGTTTCATCTAATTTCAGGAATTCTCTCTTCCTCTATCTGTGCGCTAGTGTGTACGTAGAATAATTCTCCCTACTGTTCATGTGTTTTCCATGATGCCCCATTTGGGTTTATTTCTGTTTCCATAGATTAGTTGAGATGGATTCCTCCTGCAAGAGCTCTAGCAGAACAAGGGTCATTCAAAGTTATCTTCTTCTTTTTTGTTTTGTTTTCGAAGCTTTCTAGTTGTACATATTGAACCGCAATCAAGTTAAATCTGCAGTCCAGTATTTCAGAACCCAAAGGAACTCTGCAACGTAGAATTTCAATATACTGGAACATTTCTGAAAATTGAGGTTTTCTTTGTGCTAGCCCACAGCATCCCACAGCATTTGGATTCAGATTTAAAATTTGAATATTGCATAGTACATGCTTATGTTCTGTTCCAAGACCTGGTTTTAAAATATGTCTTCAGGTTGCAGTTTTTCCCTCTTTCCTATTTCCTTAATGCTGTATTCTGCTAGGATAGGTAGCATGGGCATGTTGTGGCATTACTATTTGGTCAATTTCATCAGAAGTTCAAAAGTTTCATCAGTGGGGAGAATTAGATAAAATTGATCCCTAAATTCAGGTGGCATACACAATCCCACTTCACTAGTTTCAAGTTATTGGATTTCCAATAGGTTTTTCTTTTTCTTTTTTTTCAATGTTACAGCATTGCATAGAGAAGATGTTTTGACGAAAAATTTGGAAACCTGGTTATTATATGGTCCACTATTTTATTTTATTTTTTTTATCAAAACGACGTGATGTTGGGTTCTAGAATCAGATTCAGGGGTTGGTTTGCAATAAGTCTTGCTGCTTTGTGCAGTTTTCTGGTGCTCTTCTCACCCTCAGGCCATTACCCATTGTACTCCAATATATATTACATCATATGAAACAAAGTCAGTGTTCCATAAGATTATCTGGTAATGACAGTCGGTACCTCTGAAAACAAAAGCCAAAAAGGAAAGGAAATTGAAAGTACAACAGAAAGGTACAAATCAATTCTAGCCAATTTCAACACCTCTCTTGAGCATCTACTTGCTCAAGGGGGAAAAAGGAAGTTAAATTTGGTCTGAGTATTGTGTAAGCCAACGTAAAGTAAATATAATCATATGCTTGGATCAATCCTCGGGGAATCCTAAGAATCTGTTTATAATCTTGGCGACAGCGGTTGCATCAGCAGAAGGGTAAGGAAGAAGAGACTCTAAATTCATGTCTGCAACGGTGTCATGGAGACTCTGGGGCCGAGCACAGAGTAAATGTTTCCTCTCAGCAAGTTCCTCTGCCAGCTCCGACTGATGATTATCCATCAAATCCTCATTCACTACGACAATTAAAGGTTTTCCAAGCTGCAATGTCTCGAATATGCTCCCAGAACCTGAAACGAGTTCAAAGAGAAATATAACATCTTTGCACACAAATCACAGTGCAGGAAAATTCTCATGGTAACATCTCAAGTTCGGGAGGAATTCATCATGGAATCAGAATACTGCTTTAGCTACTTTACATAATTACTAGTTTGTTAGAAGAATTAGCAAGCGTGTTTTATTCAACAGAGATGTGTCCAAGCTAATGTTTGTAGAGCATAATGCAATAGCAAGTATGTTTTGATCGAACAAGATGTGTCAAAGCTAATGTTTATAGAACATAATGCAACACACGCATTTTTCCCGTTCCTTGGTACTTTTTGCAAACAGTCAACAAAAGCATAATGCCCAAGAACCAGAGTTTCATCTAAAAACTCATCACAGCGCAAGAAATTTTACAGAAACATTTAGCCAAATAAATTAATATATTAGCCAATGGATTGGAGGTGGTTGTGGGTCACATTATGGAAGATTACCAGCATGACTAATCACAAGAGATGATGATCTCAGATAGTCAGCTATGCTTGATGAAAAGGTGAAGTAGTCTACAGCCACGGATCCATCTTCTCCTCCACACTACAACAAAAAGGAATTAGAACCGAAAAAAAAAAAAGAAAAAAAAAAGAGAGAGAGAGAGGACACTATCAGAAAATAACATAATCATATTTGAATGATTTTGGAGAATGACATTGATACAAGTAATCCAATCCGTTGCAACTATTACATGCTGTAATGAATGGAATTGTTAAAAGGAAATACAGAGAGCACAAACTTCAGCAGGTTTGGTCTCAGTCCTACCCCTAGGTGATGGTTGGAGAGGAAATATTCTACAACAGAAACAGCAAATATAACTGTAACTTCAAATTCTTCTGTGGAAATACAGCAAACTGAAACAATGCCAAATCTGCTCTGTGCACCATTCCACCACCGATCTCTTGAAAATTCAATTTCGATTTTCTTTAATTTGCTGGATCAGGTCATGTTGGGAATCATGATGGAATTAGAGACACAAAACACAATCTCTTTGGGGAAAAAAATGAAAAAAAAAAAAAAAAACCATTAATACACAAAATGTTTGGAAAGAACTTCTGGACAATTTTTGGCAGAATGTGATAGAGCCAATATGAGAAGTATTCAGAACAAATGAGAAAGTCAGACACGTAAATAAAGCATTAGTCTCAACTTTTCACCACAAAAGATAAAAATGAAAACATATTACTATGAGATGGAAAGAGATAATACTGATTGAGATACATGCACATGGATACATAGTTTTAGTATACTCCAAGAAGTCAGCCTGGGAAAATTTTAGATTAGAAACAAAGAGGGCCATGTTGTTAAGTAGCCAGATAATTATGAAAAAGTTTTTAGTTTACTTATCGGGTATGAGTTACACTTAAAATGATCAAGGAGCAATTCTAGGAATATCCAATATTGGCAAGGCTTCATTCTGTGTATAAAAAAGAGTTCAGGAGGGGTAAGTCATCATGAAAAAGTTGAGCCAAAATTTAAAGCAGATAAAGTGAACACCTTTTTCTCCATACATGATTCTAACATTTGCTTCAATAAATTTTCTGTCACGTTTGTTTATTAAAAAGAAGAAATGAACAGAAAGTGAAAGATTGACAGAAGCTAAAGTATGCCATTACCCTTGTAGGGACGTAAGATCCACGCCCCATTTGTATGAGAAGGTGAGTATACCCTTTTATAGACAAGATTTTTCTCATCTCTTGAGTGTCAACTGCTCTAACTAGAGCATCAAAAGAAGTTGTTCCCACGGTCACAAACACAACTCTCTTTGGCTTTACATCTCCACCTAGATCTTCCATTGCTTTTTGTGCCTATTCACACCTCAAAGACGCACACTGACCATGATAACAAACTTCAGAAATTCAAGAAGCCTTTAAATCAACAAGTCACACAGGAAGCCACTTTTCTACCATAGAGAATCAAAGCAACTGAGTTTTTGGTCCAAGCATTCAACACTTGCAGAATTCAACTAATCACCTCAAAATGCTTTTGAAAGGTAAAAATATATTAAACAGCAACAACTACAAATACAAGAAAAGAAAACGGAGAACAAGCCATCCAGGCAGCAACATATGGGGCCTAGGCCTCATTAAAAACATCCAAATGGAAAACCCAGAGGGGAAAACCATTGAAAGGGACTAATTAATCACTCCTTATCGTTTTATACAAGGTCAACTTGCTTTGAACCAAGGCCTTATTTATTTCTTAGGTGAAAACACCCTCCTACATTGAGTTGGGTCTGATGTAAGAAGCAAAAGCAAATCTAGAGATCAACAAATTCTGACCAAATAATAGAATGAATGAGAATAGATTGAAAACCATTATCATCCAGAGTTCAGGGCAACAGTGACCAAGTCCCAACATGTACGCTGGAAAACAAAAGGATCGAAACTTAACTGTAACCTGGAAGCACTAGTGAGCCGAACCCATGGGGCGGCGGCCGCCAGAGGAATCGGACCCCACGGAGGCGATTTGGACCAGATGGCGGCAGATCAAGGTGATGGCTCCGAGGTCGGTCCGGATGGTCGATGCCGAATATGGTGGAGGGGGCGGATCCGTGGTAGTACCTTCGTCTTGATCAAGTCATCTCAACTTCCGTCAAGTTTCACGGAGAGAGCTTGAAAAGCAAGTTTCAAGGAATTAAGGTCTCCATTTGATTTTGTTTTCATTTTTCGTGTCCTTTTTTTAAATTTTATTTCTGTTCATTATTCTTTCATGTTCTTATTTCTCATAAGTAATAAGAAATATAATTGATTTTTACGCATTTTTTTTATTTTTTACACAACAAAATTTAATAATGTTGGCAAGAATCCAACAAAAGCTGTTAGAATCAATGATTTCTGTGGGTGGATTCAAGTAAACAAGAGAGGTAAATATTGTTCTTAAAAGGAATTTCTAAAATTTTTGTGAAGGTTCTCATAATTTACGACATAGAAAACCAAAACGGAAATGAGAACAAAACCAAACGGGGCCTAAAGGTTCGGCTATTGAAAATTTATGAGGTAAGGTTTATGTTTTGAAGGAAAATGTTTTTCACAAATATTTGTTAATTTTTCGTTGTTTAATTGGCATGTTAAAGTATTTATAGTGAGAATGCATAGTGGCAGGGAAGCCTCTCGCAATGAAGTTCATAAAAAAAAAAAAAAAGAAAAGAAAAATGACAAGACAAAGAGTAAATTTTCTATTGACCTAAAAACATTTTCTCTGACGTTCCAAATACCGGAGAATGCAGAAACGATTTTCTGGAGAACTTTTTCCCCATCCAAATGAGGTTCAATTGAGATGGAAACTTTAGGGTTTAGTCTATAATTTTTCTCTAATCATATATGTTATACTTATACTAATTGATTATTAAATTAATCGTGCATTTCAAATCTAGTGCCTAATTATATTGTACTAAATTAACACATCATAACTTAATGGATGACTGAATGAATTAAAAAAACATAGCTACATAAGATGAGTTTTATAATAATTAAAATGCTTTATGACTGAGTTTGAATTTTGGGTAAAAATTTGATCATGGGGGGGTACATAATGATTCCTTAACAGTCTTTGGGTCTAGTACCATTAGGAATCACCGCCCAAAATCGGGCCATCTCATTTAATAATTAATTTTAAAATTAAATTCGAAGATCATCTTGTTCACTAATAAGACGATTCGAGGAAGCTTTATACCGAAACTAGTATGGCATGTAGAAGCTCTGAAACACCATCGTTTTCATTAAAAATATGATGCATTCCTTGAAATCATACTAACCACCATAGTTTAAGGACGCAGTTAAGAGTGCTAATAGAATAAGGGGACATAAAAATTTACAGAAGTTGCAAAATGTAAAAAATTACATCATTTTTTTAAGGGTAAAGTGTTTATAGCAGTATGAAATTTCGGATATTGCATCGTAAATTGGCTTGTTTGGTGTTCATTCCGAAAATTTCAACCCTAAATACTGAATAAGTAAAAAATAAATATAAATATAATTTATTTACGAAGAGGTTTATACATCATGAACTTACGTAAAAACTAATATGACTTTTTTTAAATGAATCGTTGACCTTTTCAAAATAGACTAAAACATGTGTCTTTTGGGGGCATCATGCCTTAACCTACACTGACTTTATCCTTAAATATGTCACTCTACGGGTGGTCGCTTTTCTCGACTTTATCCTTAACCTACTGCTTTCAGCATAGCCTGATTATCTTTCTCCACCACTGGGGCATATACCGCAACAAGAACAAGAACAAACTGAGCTTTAATCCAAGGAGCCAAGGGTCAGACTACTAATTCCTATCTATGGTTGCTCCCAGCCATCCCCCTAAGACTCGTGTCCCTGCTAGCAACCTGCGTCCATGCTTCCATCATCGGCCTACCCTGTGCTTCCCCTAACCTATTGTTAATCAGTGTTATTAAAGACGCTGAGCCGGGTTGAGGTGCCAGCCTAGTGCTCCTCGACACTCTGGTGTATGTCTCGGCGTATCGCATTCATGCCTATTGGTCTCGCCTTCCGAAATTATGTCGTTCGAAAATAGGAAGCACCTTAATGTCCATGTCTATTGGGAAATTGCGTTACGTTTTAAGGTCTTTAAGGTAGGTGTTATTACGTGTTTCTGCTAAAACCAGTCGCAAATAGTCACATTCGCGTAACAAAGGGAAACATATTTTGATTCAGATGCTGAAGCACTGATTTTCTGTCTCTCTGTCATATCCCTTACGTCCCTTGAGCTATGAAGGAAAGTGTCAAGTACTCTCGTCGTCGTCGTTCGGATCTTTCTTTAAGGCAGGTGCTGTGGCTTTCATATGAGAGAGAAGCCTTTCCTTTCCTCTGAATGACAGGCGATGCCCTTGAATGCTACCCTTTACCCGGGTGTACATTATCAGTGGATTACATTGCTTCTTTAATATTTCTGGATTATGTTTTTGTGCCTTTGTTCTTGTTCTTGTTCTTGTTTTTTTTTCCCTCACTTTCTATGCATGAGGATCCATAATATTAAATTTCTTGTACTAGTTTGTGAGGTTATTTCAGTTCCTGCAATGGCAGAAGGTCCTAAAACCGACAAGACCACTGAGATGTGCAAAATGAAGAAGTTGATTGAGGATGGGGAAGCTTCCAAGTGCAATGGAACCAATTTACTCTCTTCCATCAAGTCGCCACATGATCGAATCTCTCGTGTTCCGAAGACGCTGCAAGATGAGTTTAGAATAGCTTCAAACATTAAAGCAGCGATGATCATCGGTCAGTTGTGAAGGGTGCAATTGCACCTGCTCATCAGAGGCTTAAGCTGTGTATTAAGGCTCCTTTAGCAATTGCACCTACAAAGTTGAGTTTCTTTTCATCTATTAGGTTGGGCCAACCCTACTATGTAATGTAATGTAATGTCTCAATTCTTCTGTATTTTAGTATTTAATACAAGAGCAAATCAAGGTCCTTAAAAATCGTATAAAAAATCTTCGATCATGTTTGAATGAATAGGTTATACATTCTTAAATATAAAGAGAATTAACTTGATTTTATCCTTTTTGTATACTTTTCTTTTTCCTACAGTTAAAAATTTACGAAAGTATGTCTTCAAGGAGTCATTGCAAAGTAGAGGAACCGAAAATAATGAAGAGTCAAACAAGCCTTCAATACAAAAATACAAATGAAAAGAAGTAAATGCTCTGAAAATGAACACATGAATTTACTTCAAGTTGTTTACATTTTCATATTAATGTTCACGAGTGAGTGATGGAAGCGATTCCTCTGCTGGTTGGCTGCTCGAAGCTTGCTCAACTCCTGTCTAGCTCACGAGATTTTAATATTTTGAAATTTTAATCAAACAAATTCAAAGATCACAAAAAAAGAAAAAAGAAAAAAGATACCCATAAATTTTCATATAACTTTATAGTGTAGATCCCTTCCATTTACAAAGAAGCAATCATAAAAATTAGAAATATTAATAATTTATTTATTTTTTAACTTTTATATTATAGAGACCTACCATACCATAAAATTATATGAAAATTCATGATCTCATTATTTTAATTCAAAAAAAAAGTAAATAATAAAATAAAATGAGCCTTTGAGAGTGGACCTATGGCTGCGTGGGCCCAAAATAGGAGTGAGAAGGGCTCCCTCCCAACAATGAAATCGAAAATGGAAGCCCTAAGCTCTCTCTTCCACTTTTCGCTTCCTTCCGCCGCTTGCAAGGAACTGTGCTGATCCCAGAATCAGCGCCGTGCCCTAATTCCAGCACTCCATTCTCTTCAGCTGCTCAACTTCACTTTCTCAAGGTGTTTCTCTCTCCCTGCACAATATGATTACCCCTTGACCTGATCGGATGTTTCGTATGATTCAAAATTTGAACTTTTTATGCGTTCTTACTATTTTTTCCATGTATTTTGACTTTTTTGGCCTCTCTTTGTCTGTAATTGGCTTTGAAGAAAAGGGGTAACTTGTGAATTTAAAATGAGAGCGTGATGAATGGTTCGTCATGATTAAGTATGAATTTTGGACTTTGTAGACGCTTTGAATCTGTCCGAATCTTGCTTCTCACTTCATCTTAAGTAGTGTTATTGTTTTGTTATGATCTTACAATTTATGGATCTTTCTGATTTAGATCAGATTCATGATTTAACAGCTGTGGCCCAAGCAAGAAGTCTGGTTGTAAGCTCAAACACCTCGAAACTTTGTTTTTAATATTAACATGATATATATATATATGGAGAGAGAGAGAGAGAGAGAGAGAGAGAGAGAGAGAGAGAGATAATTCACACGGACTACAAATATTGGTGATATAGATTCTTTTGTATTTTTTGATTCTGTCTCCCCTGAGTAGATTTATGAATCTTATTTGAGTCTCTTTTACATATAGGAAAGAACTCAGTTGCGAAAGATTTGGACATAATGGTTTGTGCAATTGTTTTTAATCCATTGACAGATGAAATGTTAAATTTCTGTTAGGAGAAGTAGATGGTGCAAGATGAGAATGATTGGAATTTGCTTCTAATCCAGTTATCTTTTATGTAATCAAACATGTCATTCTTTGAGGAGTACTGTTATTAAAAAATAAGAAAGAGAAGAGAGTGATTGTTTCTTTGGACTCGAAGGAATGTACTAATAGGGACAGGGTAGTTGACCTGACCGTATGTGGACCAAAATAGTTCTGTAATTTAGATAGTTGATTTCATGCACCTCCTGAAGCCTTTTGATGAGTGTTAGTCATCAAGGAAAAAATTGGAGTTGATTGAAGGGGGAAATCTGGCCTTTTAATTTGCTCTAGTCATTCTCTCCAATCACTCTTTCTTAAACCACTTTACTTGCATCTGGATGTCACATGATAGGATTGTGCAATTGATTACAATTTTTATGAAATCTAGCTGTGATGGTAAATCCTAGTAACAGTCATGGTGTTCATTGACCTCGTTTTCTCATTGATAAATATCTTTGTTTGTCTTTGCTTATTTACCATTTTATCATTTTGCTTTTCATTTTTGATTCTCTCTCTCTCTCTCTCTCTCTCAAGGTTTTTTTCTAAATTATATTAGGTTTGGCATAATTATTGCTTCTTGCTGTGGTATAGTTACTAGCGTATTTTTTTAAGTACTCCTTTGGTAATGTAGCCTTAACGAATGGTCCATTGGTAATTTATTTGGCTGCTCCTAGAAACTGGGTAAAAATTACTAGGATGGATTATGCTTTATTATTATTAACTTTATATCTCATGTTGAACTTTGCATCAAAATGTTTTTGGATTGCACAACAAAAAACCTTCATGATTATGCAAACTTGCAGGTGATATATCTACTTTCAACAGAGCATGATATATCTTTCATAGAGCATGATTATATTTCTTACTTGTAGGTATACAAGAAATAAAACATGATTACAGGTAATTGTTTTCTTTGTTTACAAGGTTAATTTCTTGCTGTTGCAGATACCATCATTTCTTGCAATGGCGGAAGCACCTGAAACTGATAAGAACATAGAGATATGGAAAATGAAGAAGCTGATCAAAGCTCTGGAAGCTGCTAGAGGCAATGGAACCAGTATGATCTCTCTTATTATGCCTCCACGTGATCAAGTATCTCGTGCAGCAAAGATGCTGGGAGATGAATATGGAACGGCTTCAAACATTAAGAGCAGGGTGAACCGTCAGTCTGTGCTGGGAGCAATCACATCTGCCCAGCAGAGGCTTAAGCTATATAATAAGGTTCCTCCTAACGGACTGGTTCTTTATACTGGAACAATAGTAACTGAAGATGGGAAGGAGAAGAAGGTTACTTTTGATTTTGAACCTTTCAGGCCAATAAATGCATCTCTTTATCTTTGTGACAACAAGTTCCACACAGAAGCTTTGAGTGAACTCCTCGAATCTGATGATAAGTTTGGGTTTATTGTCATGGATGGAAATGGAACCCTTTTTGGGACATTAAGTGGTAACTCTCGTGAGGTGCTTCATAAGTTTACAGTTGACCTCCCTAAGAAACATGGAAGAGGAGGTCAGTCCGCTCTTCGATTTGCTCGCCTTCGAATGGAAAAGCGTCACAACTATGTGAGAAAGACGGCAGAGCTTTCCACACAGTTCTTTATAAATCCTGCTACGAGCCAACCCAATGTTTCTGGATTGATACTTGCTGGATCGGCTGATTTCAAGACTGAGCTTAGCCAATCTGATATGTTTGACCCCCGTCTCCAGGCCAAGATACTTAATGTGGTCGATGTTTCTTACGGAGGGGAGAATGGTTTTAATCAGGCCATTGAGCTATCTTCAGAGATTCTAGCGAACGTGAAGTTCATACAAGAGAAGAAGCTGATAGGGAAATTCTTTGAGGAGATCAGTCAGGACACAGGAAAGTATGTGTTTGGTGTAGATGACACAATTAAGACCCTTGAAATGGGAGCTATTGAGACTCTCATTGTGTGGGAAAATCTGGATATGAATCGGCACGTGCTGAAAAACAGTGTGACAGATGAGACTATTATAAAATATTTAAGCAAAGAACAAGAGGCTGATTCAACCAACTTCCGGGATGCAGCCACAAATGCTGAATTGGAGATTCAGGATAAAACATCACTGCTAGAATGGTTTGCGAATGAGTATAGAAGGTTCGGTTGCTCACTAGAGTTTGTTACCAACAAATCGCAAGAAGGATCGCAATTTTGTAGAGGATTTGGTGGCATTGGAGGAATCCTTCGTTACCAGCTTGATGTAAGAGCTTTTGATGAGGATTTTAATGATGGTGAACTTTATGGAGATTCTGATTGACAGTCAAAGAGCTGTTTTCTGGCGCTGTTGCTGGGGACATCTGAAGATCTCATGTTCGATGCAAGGTGTTTATCTCTTCACTTCTTGATACTTTAAAATTTGTACTGTTATTTCCATTTAAATTTAAATTTTTTTTCTCTTCAGTATAAATATATCATGCACACTGTCACCATTGCTTTTTTTTTTTTTTTTTTGGGAACCTTAGAATCAGCCGGATATGGAGAACAAGGATCTCTGTCTCCAAACACCATCTACATAGCTTCCTTAATGAAAGGGTGGGGTCCCTACTGCCCTCTGCACTGGGGTTCATTCAGTTTCTTAATTGCATTTCTATAGTGTTTCGTTTTTTATATAGAAGTTCCCACTACCACTAGTTGCCTAACTAGCCAACCCCTTCCAGGATGAAGGGCTGCCAGGCCAAAGCCACCCAGAAGAAAGGGTGTCTGTGGAGGATCCGGATCCTCTGAGGCTTGAAATGTGTCACGAAATTCAGATGATCTGCACCACATCAGCATCTTACAGACAAAACTGTCAGTGTTTACTATCTCCATTGTCTCATTGTTTCCAAAACAGAGTGCTGCTAGCGCATATGCCTCTTCCTTTTTTCTTCTCTTTTCTTCAAATTCAGATGATCCTTACCAATCTGCAGAAGAATTCATCACTCATGAAAATTTAGTGGCACCTGCCAATGTATAGTAAAACCCTTGGTAGGTTGGGTGGGTCTGTATTTACTGAAACAAATTAAGGTATTTCTGCTGTCTAAGTTTAAAGTTAAGAGAGAATCTTGAGTTCTGTTCGAATGGAGAACTGCGTTATTATAGAGGGTACAGGCCCTGCCTTATATTCATGATGTGGCATTATCCTAAGGCTGGTAAGATTAGCTATCGTATAAAAGAACTTTTAACATAAAAAGCACTGCATTTGTTAAGGCATCAACTGCATGTCAAAAATGTTGCCTGTGTTGAAAAAGTTGAATGTCATAGCGATATGACCAACATGAAGTACACTCCGTGGTAAAGTAGAAGCAAACATTAATTTTAAAGACATGTTTCATAAGCCTATCAAACAAAATTAGCCCAAGCGTGGGATTGAGATAGTTCAGAGTTACCATGGTTCATGCTACAATTGATTGAATTTGATTTCTTTATCCCAATAGTTTCCTGAGCTGTCGTTTGTCGAAATTTCGCAGAGCAATTGATTGTCCAATGCATGGTTTGGTCTTCGATGATGAACGATGTTTGAGGCGTTTTGGTTTATGGGCTACTCGCGGTAGGGCAGTGTCTGGGTTGGTAACTTACGAGTTCAGCTGTAATAGCTTGAGTCATTTTGTGCAACTTGGGAAACTGAAGTGAACTGTCTCAAACTTCATGGTTTGTACCCTAAAATCATTTTATATGCACTTGTGGGTTCTGGACTAATATGATGCTCCATAATGATAATAATAATATTGCTGAAAGATTTTGAATCCTATCCAGCAGAATATCACCATGAGAATTTTGTTGTGAAAACTTTGTTATTTGTGGTACTAATCATATCATAATTTTCATATTATTATTATTATTATTATTATTGAAATTGAATAAATGGGCTATGTTGCTCCCATTCGTCTATCTACTTAGTTAAATCCTAAGGTTTTGGACCCTGTTGTTCAAGCTTAATTATTTTTCCCCCTTATTTATGGCTAATCTATTTTTAGGAAATATATATGCTCTTGAGTCTTGAGCTCAAAAAGGCAGCATGAGGCTTGTTTGGTTGGTTCAATAAATTTGTAAATTTTGAATTAGCTTTTATAAATTCACGTTCTGGGAAATTCTGCATTCTGAATGAATCATTGGAAGACAATTATTTTCCATAATTATTTGTTTATTGCTTTTTTTCTTCTTTTTTCTTTTTTTTTGAGTTTCTTCTCACAAGCCGTTTACTAATATGTAAGAAAGATGGGAATAAAAGGGGACTACTATAATCTGGAGTAATGGTCGCTGAATTTCAATTTTCACACAATTTCCCTGTCAGTGTCCTTAAAGTCAGAAACCCAATTCATGTTCTTCTTTGGATAAAAATAGGTGAAAAGCTCAAATGCACAATCTTGGAGACCTGAGAAATTGACAGAGTCCAACAGAGTTGGCTCTTTTTCTTCAAGAAGCTTTCAACAAATTCAATGTTTTTTCAGGTGCACGTTCAATCAATTTTTTCTGAGCGTTCAACTTTGTTAAGCGCATGTCAATTCAGACTTCACCATCGTTTCTTCTTCTTCTTCTTCTTCTTTTTTTTCTTTTCTTTATATATATATATATACGTTTGAATGTTGTTTTGATGTTTTAAGTTTTCAATTTTTAATTTGCAGAATTTGATTTGTTGGGTTTCGTTTCATTTAACGATTTAGTTTTCGATCAATTAATCAGTCTGGTGGTAGAACATATTAATTTAGATGAATAAGTACTTCACCACAATTTTGCTAAGGCTCCCCTTTACCATAAAATTTAGGTAAATATCGCCTAAGTTAACCCCTATTTGCATCTAAATACCTTTAAGGTACTTGTTTGAAGTGTTTTTCTAATGCCTATGAAAGGTTAGGTTCAAACCTTTTGTTTTTCAAATCTATTACCAAACACGACTTATGGGTGCTTTTTTTTTTTTTTTTTTAGATAAGAAATTTAAAAACCTATATTTTATACATACGTACATACGTGTATATATATATATATATCCACATAAATAAGCATCCCAAAATAGCATCCCAAAAATAGCTACTTGATTACCCACAAAAGCATCCCAAAATAGCATCATTTTAATAAAATATAAATTATATTTTTAATATTATTTATCAAAATAATATTATTTAAGACGCTTATATAACCAATTAGATATAATATCAAACAATATAATTTTTTTTTTTTCACATATGTATTGCCATATAAAAATTAGAGAATATAGAGGGAAGAGGAAACGCAGCGCTCTCTCTGATCTTTGGTAAAACGAACGCTGTTGAGGAAGAAGAAGAAGCAGAAGCAGCTGTAGCAGCATCTTTATCATCGTTCTTCAAGGGAGTTCTTCAATCTCTAAGAGAAGATCTAATTCCAAACAGCGGCGGCGGAGAGACAAAGAGGGGATAAAACCCTCCATCATCAGACCCCTAATGGGTCAAGCCTTTCGCAAGCTTTTCGACACCTTCTTTGGCAACACTGAGATGAGGGTATGATCTCCCTCTCTTTCCATGGCTAATTTTTATGTAGGAATTTGGGTTTTTATTTTTATTCTTGAAAGGTAAACAAAGCAACAAAAACAAGAACAGGCAACCTTAATCACTGTCCCAAAGAAAACCCGAAGAACAAGCTCACGAGGGGAGGAGGGGGCGACATATGGGGAATATGCCTTGTTGGAAACCTCCCAATGAGAAATTTGGGTTTTAATTACGTGTAGTATTTTAAATTCTACTTCGAATTATGGTGATCTTACCAGGCTGACTATTTGGGTTCAGTCTTGTTTGTTTTGGGCTGCAAGGACAGTGATTTTAAGCGTGTGCTGGATCAGCTGTTGATGACAGATTGGTTTGTTTGGAACATCCGTTTTAGTTGATTTCTAGGTGTCAGTACCATGTGAATTACCCTTAAATGTTGACCACTTCACCTTAAAACAATTCCTAATGTGCTATACTTAGAATCTCTTGATTTTGTATAGGAGGGTTGTTTGTCGTTGATAGCTAATTGCCGTTCATGAATGTACAATCTATTACTGGTTTCTACTAGGCAGTTTTAGTTCAATTTGGGTCATGAGAACGTTTTTTGCATCGTCTTTTGTCAAAAATTGTGAAGTTATTCTCCCTCCCGCATTGCTTAATATTTGTATGACTCCGGCCACAAAAGTTTCTTCTAATTCATGATTCTTTATTGATTCGGAATAGGTTGTGATGCTCGGATTGGATGCAGCTGGGAAAACAACCATACTGTACAAATTACACATTGGTGAAGTTTTGTCAACTATCCCTACGATTGGTAGGTTACCTTTACCATGATTTGGCAGTTGATTGTATGTTGGAATGGGAATGAGGATGAGAATGGAATTGAAAATGAATATGAAATTGAAGCCAAGCCACACAAGTCTCACATTAAGGGACATTCTTTGCATAAAAAAATGATTATCAATGAAACTACTATCGTATGTTGATTCGAAAACAGTTTCTAAACAAGTTGGTGAAAATGTGCTCAGAAAATATATAGGAATATCGTACTTGGACAATGTTTGAGCTTTGAGTACCAGTGTTCGCATTTGTCACTTGTACAAATCTTAAAATTAGTTTACAAAGTTGAGATTTTTAGATAAGAATTGTTCATAATTCGAACCTTTGTTAACTGTTTGCTTCGTCTTCCTTAGTGGGATGTTGGCTTTCCATGATTGTTTCTCGTCTCACATGTTGGTCCATTGTATATACTTACACAGGAAGGTGGCACCAAAATCACTCGTCCCTCTGTACTTACATATATTTCCCCTTTGGTAGTTTCATTGCAAGTGTGTGGGGCCACTTGCAACTAGTTAAATTGGGTCCGTCACACACTTCCAGTAAAATCTTGAAGGGGAAATTTTTTAGAAGTGATGTTGTTCCTGTCATCCATGTTAGCGTTTCTCTACACTATTTATATAGGCTTCTATTATTTTATGTTTGTTAACCACTTCTGTTTGTAGCTCAGGATGCAGATTTCCACCTTCTGGGTAGAATTAAAATTAACTGTTTGATCCTTTCTCATATCGTATAGGTTTCAATGTGGAGAAAGTGCAGTATAAGAATGTCGTATTCACAGTGTGGGATGTTGGGGGCCAAGAGAAACTAAGGCCACTATGGAGGCATTACTTTAACAATACAGATGGACTGGTAATAATTAGTTTTGATCATCTTATATTACTGTAGTAATTCTTGCCTATTCCAAAATTCATTCGTGATGGTGTCAGTTTTGTATTTTTGATCCTTGTTTTGTAGCCTGTAATAAAAGGATTTGATTAAGTTTGACATCATTGTCTTTATTTTCTATTTATTGAGAATGGTGGACTCCTAGAAAGGCCTTATTTGTTACTTTAAAGGATGCTGGCTGATTAATAAATTAAAGTACCTCATTACTTGCTTTTCTTTTTTTCCCTATTATATTTCTTCCTTAGATAATTTTTCTGTTGGGGTTTTCATCAAGTGTTCACTTTGCTTTCTTGGTGTATTTTGATTAATTGTTTCTGTTTCCCTCCCTGTCATTGTTCACCTTTATTGAGGAAAATATTAGATCTGTGTTGATATATATTCTGCATTTGCAGATATATGTGGTCGATTCATTAGATCGAGAAAGAATTGGGAAAGCAAAGGCAGAATTCCAGGTTGTGATTTTGGATAGTTTACCGATGCATATACTCTTGCCAAGTTATATTGTCTCAATTGACATGGTTTATCTACATTTCAGACCATCATCAGAGATCCATTTATGCTGAATAGTGTCATCTTGGTGTTTGCAAACAAACAAGATATGGTAAGTTACGCACAAGTACATCCTGTCAGTTCTCTTGTGCATGACTCCATTTATGCATGCCCATTAGTAGATACTTAATAGAGGGTACATGATGCCTGTTTCTGCCATGGCACACAATTTCATCCCTAGTCCCCACTTTACAAGGGATATGTAAAAAGAAAGACAGAAGGGATTATCAGTGGACGCATCCCAACTATCTTCCTCAATGACTGCAAAAGGACGTTAGATTCTCGAGCATCCAAAACCTCGATATATATCAAAATAATCTGCTTCTGTTTCCTAATATCCCCAAAACCTCCAATGTTGCACTTAATATCATTTTCCAAAAGATCGGCCAGAAGGCTCAAACAGAATGGAGCCACTGAAGAAGATTCTACAGCTCCACCACCTCTCTTTGGTACTGGGGCCGATCTCCCAAACCCATTTTGTAAGAGGTGTGATGTGAAGAAGGAGTTTTTAGTCGCTCTGGATGAAGAGGAGAGAGATTGCATAGGCTATCAGAATCTTGACCTGTGCTGTTGGAATGAAGTGTTAAAATGGGTAGGGAAGTGTTGCACGCAGATGGGATCGGGGATAGGGTTTGATTCATGAAGTGAAAGGGGGAAGACAGAATTCTTAATGGGGACCCATATCCTACCTGCCTCAGTATGTACCCTGACATACGGGAGGAATACCCAAATAAATTTAGAAATGAACATATTCCCTGGTTGGAGTAGTACTGGTATCTGTACCTGATACACACCCCTCTGGTCCTTCATAGCTTGAAAATCAAATCCGTAGAATGAAATGAAGATGTAAAAAGCAGGGTAGAGTAGGCTTCTTAATGAGGACACATATCCTAACTGCCTCAGTATGTTCCCTGACATATGGGAGGAATACCCAAATAAATTTAAAAATGAAAATATTCCCGGGTTGGAGTGGTACCGGTACCTGTACCTGTACCTGATCCACACCCCTCTGGCTCTTCATAGCTTGACAATCAAATCCGTAGAATGAAATGAAGATGTAAAAACCAGGGTAGAGTATGCTTTATTGGCTTCTTCCAGGTAATATTTGAAAATCAATTTATAGTTCTTCTAAAACTGCTGTCTTTTTGGTGCTTGGCTTTCAAATAAATATATATTAGACCCTATCTGCTTAATATCTCTCCCACCGACCTAGTTCATGAAACAAATTATTATTTTTCTTCTTTCTGCTCATATATTGAGGGATCATGTACACTTGTATTCGAATCAATATTTATATAGCATAGACAACTAAATGACATCAGTGTTTCTTTTTCATCTGCATGAGCACACAAACCTTGTGGTGTTTATGGCTCCTTATTATATTCACGAGTCATCAGCACAAACAAAACTCATGAATGTGGATTTGACATAATTGAATGTTCTCTTTTTTGTTGTTTCAGAAAGGAGCAATGACGCCGATGGAAGTATGTGAAGGGCTCGGCCTGTTTGATCTGAAAAACAGGAAATGGCATATACAAGGGACGTGTGCTCTTAAAGGAGATGGCCTCTATGAGGGTTTGGACTGGTTGTCTGGAACTCTTAAGGAGTTAAGGGCCTCCGGATTCTCGTCTGTGGGTCCCTCATCCTTCTAACCAACCAGGTTATATCTCTACTTTGGGCTTAGGCTTGCTAGTCCTCAGTTTCCTCTTTTTAGATTTTGTTGACACCTTCTGGCAATAGATACAACGATCCCTTCGGAGACAGGAATACATTGGCTGCTGACTTTGAAGTCGACACCCACTCAAAGTTCTAAACGAAATGATTTATTTGGCTTGTGTTTAAAGCAAATTGAAATTTATGTGGTGCGTACTCTTGGGGCTCCCTTCGATGTATATTAAGATCCCAGCCCCATCTTCTGTATTGATTCATGGATGATGGGGATCTCCTTTAATGTTATTAGCATGTGTAATATAAAGGTGGCGGCAAGGGTTATAATTTTGGGTTTTTCCTCGTGCACTCGTACATTTAGCAATTGGATCTCTTTCTTTCTATCCCCCTCCCGTGCACGCCCTCACACACATACATCTAGTAATGGGATTTGTTCTATTTCTGATAGAAGATAATATTCTCTTTATCAATATGTTCCATCTAAGCATTCATCTGCATTCGATAATGGAACAGCCTGCATGCAACATGAATCATTTTGCTTATGGCTACAACATAGTTCAGAGTGGAAACTCAGAGCATGTTTCAACCAGCATCTCCTGATTTATTTATTTTTTTTGTTTTGTTTTTTTTCAATTTTTTATTTTTATTGTTTTGTGTGTGCTTATAATTTACCATGGAGACAGCTTCCTCCTGCCGAAAATAAAATAAAACAGGGTCCAGTTTCTTTCTGGTTACCACTGTTGTTTCTTCCTTTTCTTCATACCAATGAAGAGAGGTGGTTTCTGAGAATACAAACTTTGAAAAGTGCAAGGGGCATGCTTCTCAGTTGGCGTTTGGCTTACTCTTTATTTGATTCAAATTATCTCAATATTATTTATCGATGTCACAGTTGTAGATCGGGTTTTGTCGGACCAATCCCATCGGGTATATTAGTACCTAAGTTAGGTGCCATCGATAGTATATTAGGCCGAATCGATTGAGGTTTGTTCACTGTTGGGAAAACGGCATTTGACTTGAAAATACCTTAGGTTTCGTACTAAATGAAAGGGATTTTTTGATTCTATGTTTAAAATTTTGCTGTTTGAATACATATATTAAACCCATAACTTTATATTAGGATTTGTGCAAAATAAATTAAAAATGAACAGAATATTCATATATATTTAAACAAATGCCATAAAATTGGAAAAGGCGAGGCATAACATCCAGTTTCAAAATAAAATGGAGAAAAATAATTTTTAATTTTTTTCCAAAAATTTTGCAAAAAATGATTTATTAGCCAAATAAACCCAGCTCCGTGAGTAATTAACGCGATGAAAGTGGACGAAAACAAACGAATCAATCCCATAATAAAATGAACTCTGATATCACATCAAGTTTACGAATCGAAACTCCAATATCCCAAGTACTCAAAATATATAAAATGAACACAATACGAAAAATGCCACTAATCTTCATTTTAAGAGCTACAGGATACAGATACAATACAAGCCATTAGATTCTAACTTATCAAGGTATTCATAGTGATGAACTTGTGTGATTTGAGCATTGCAGCTAAGAACAAGCAAAAGGTTCCATCTCAAATTGAGCATTTCCTCCCTGGCAATTATCATCTTGATGCAGCTTCTTACAATGGATTTTGTATGTGTCACATATTCCAAATGCAAGCACAACTGTTCAAATATATGTTCTGTCCTGTTGATCAGCCAATTATGCCTTCATGTGTAGCATGTTTTGTGTGCTTTCGTAATTGCCAAAGGATAAAAAGACGAACAAGGAATTCCTAGATCTTCTCATATTCTCTTACCTTATCGTTGATCAAGTTTCAGACAAAACACGAATTTTCTGAGCGAAAAGTGGCCGAAGAATTCATTCCTACTGTGAATACATGATGGTTTAGAATTAAACCTTGTATATATTGAATGTCACGTGCAATGAAATATGAACAAACTCTCCCCAAACACTTGCACCTTTTCTTTCCTTTTCTTTCCATATGCTTTGCAAAACTAAATTTTTATAATTAACAACAGTTGCAACGGAAAAAACCATCGAAGAAGAAGCTGACCTCTTGTCCCCTAAAATCGCATCCTCATGTTCACCCCCTGATAAGTCTACAAATGCTAATGGTTGAACTCTTCAATTTCCCCATGCTTCGCACGGTCTTTACCCTGGATATCTGATGATGCTGTAGGACCCGCAACCACGCTGTCTTCGTGTTTGGTATTCTGTATAAGTTGGAGCTGGTTTTCCAATACCTGGTGAAAATGTTTAATATAAAATTGAACACGGCCCAGCAAAACTGAATCAAGTATCCTCTTTTCAGAACCAACACGAAATGGATACTTTAGAATCTAAATAGGAAGCTGTGTCTTGAAAGAGAGCACTAATTCACCAATGTATGTGGAAGTAGTTTTTTGAGTCCATTATCAGTTTTCTCCGGAGGGGAAGGAAAAAAAAAAAAAATCAAAGGGAGAGCAAGGGCCAGATGGGGTGTCTATTTCTCTGCTCATCTGTTCAAAAAGTTATTTTCGACAAAAGTTGGCTTTTGGCAAATCTATGAAAAGCTCCAATGTGCTCGTGAAAAACGAAATAACCAGTTCTCAAATAAACTACATTTTAGAGCTCATTCAAAAAGTTGTTTTTTGCCTTCACAGAAGCCAAAAACAGCTAATCATAAGCTCCCCAAACTAGCCCTGAGCAAGGAACTTTTTGTGGTAGAATTAAAGCTCTTGAACAAAAAAACTGCTTCATAGCTGAGAATAGCTGACTGCAGCCAGTCCAGGCAGTTGAATACAGAAATAAAGCATAAGAGAAATGCTACACACTAATTTTCAATCAAACCCTGAAAATCTTATGCGTCAGCCTATGAATAGAAGGTAATCATGTAATTTCATTGAATTGTTCAGATATTATCAGTCTCATTCCCGTGCTGCCATATCCTCTTTTTAGGGAATTGATTGGGATTTGGTAGAAATGAATATAAAGCATAGTGCCCTATAGAGGCTGGGGTTCAAATCCCTCCACCCACAGTTGCCTAGCAAAACAAAGAAAAAAGAAACCACTAGATAGAAGTAATGAGAGAACGAGTCCCACAATATTTTTATCCAAAAAAACTAATAATAAGTTCCACTAGATCAGTGAGATAATGAACACCACTAGATCAAGAATGATATTACAATACCCCAATCTGGCGTTGAAGGAATTCTCTGTGAGCTTCCAATCGGGAACCTTGTGTATTCTGATCACTTCCAAACCTTTCTCCAGGCATGGCATTAGCAATATTTGTATGGGAAGGGAGAAAAACAGCATGTGGGAACTGAGCAACAGGAAAGTTAACGTTCCCCCCTGGGATTATAATATGATGTTGTAGTTGCCCAGAAGCGGATTGCTCCTCAGTGGGACCCACATTGGAAGAATTAGTCAAAGGCCTGTATGCCTGAGGAAGTAAAGCAGATCCAGAGGAGCTGAAAGTAAAAAGGATAATCCTGTAAAGCTCTTTTTTTAAAAAAAAACGAAAAAATTATATGAATAATCTCAATTTTAAATTTCCAGCATTTTGTAATGCCAGTCACAATACATTACTCTATAAGGAGAAAGAAAATAATTAGAACTTCAAA
>CM067260.1:9274577-9404577 GCA_034195605.1 Santalum album | reverse complement strand
AAAAATAAAATAATGGAGTTGCCACCCATCTTTTGAGAAATAATACGAAAATGAAAAAAAGTTTTCAAAGGAAAGGTCTTAAACCAAATGATGGATTTAGGAGTCTAATTGCTTATTGGGAAGGTTAATAACACCCTACAACACTTATCTAATTGAATAATTACCATCTTTAATTGTGTGCCAAAAGAAACTAAATTTTTTATCTATTAAAAAACAAAATAAAAAACAAATAAATCAATCAATCGGGTGAACAATGGCAAAGCTTTTAAAACTATTTCTTCAAAAGAATAATCATAATAATTAATTAATTGGTAGGAAAGTTGCGAAGGGTTTAAATTTGAATTTATGTGAAAAAGGCAAAGCCAAAGGAAGGAATAAGCTAAGCTAATTAAAAAGAAGAAGTAAAAAAGATTTTATTTTTAAGTTTACAAAATGGAGTCGAGGGAAGTGAAAAAAATAGAAAATAGGAAAGAAGAAAAAGAAAAGGGGAAAGTTATCTTCTTCCCTGATCGGATTGGGGAAGAAAAGTTACTGGTGTCAACAGACATATTGATTGACACGTCATTCGTGTGTCCGTGTCTATAATTGTGAACAACATCTAATTGAGATTATTTATACTAGTCGCATTGCACATGTGTTGCACGTGCTTAACGATTTTTTTATTAAAATATAAAAGATTAAATATAAAATTATAAAAAAATAATGAGTATGTATTTAAAAAAGATAAAAGTGAAAGGAATAAGAAGAAAAGTTTGGAATGGGTGGTTAAAAGCATAACTTCCATAACTACAAAAAAAAAAATTAAATTCTGAATTTTAAATTTTAAATTTTAAATTAATTTTGGTTGATGGAACCAAAAGGTTCTTTGTCTTTATAATAGTATAGATATAGATATAGATAATTGTTTTCCTCTAAAGAAGAAAAAGAAGGGAAAGTTTGACAAAACTAAACAATTCAAAAAATGAGTAGAATAAAGAAAACAAGTAAACGACACAAGATTTTTGTAGTAGTTAAGTACAACTTGTCCTACCCATCTTCCCCAAGGGCACATCTTGGGGTCCACTAATATTGTTGGTTAAAAGTAACATAATATTGATTTTATACAAATCTATAGTAACCTTACAAATATTTCTTACAAGGCAAATGGTGACCTATTAAATATTTCTTACAAGACAAATTGTAACATATCAAATATTGTCTAAGGCCAATAGGAGCCTATAGAATTTCAAGGTATAAGAATTCAATCTTGGGTTTGAGAAGCAATTTTAAAATAAATGGTTAAGAGTATAATCCGAAGACAATACAATCAAAGAGAAAGAAAGAAATCAGAATAAACGCCAATTCGATCTCTTGACGAATGAGCTTTCTTGACTTCTTTCCCGAAGATTCCAGCAACACAAGTCCCTAAGATTTGTGGTTTGGGGAGCAAAGAAAAGAGCTTTTGCAATGTGAGTATTCTAATTTTTCTTTGTATGCTTAGATGTCCTAATTGCCTAACCTTAAGCTCCTTGATATAGGGTTCCAAAACCCTAACTTCAAACTTCAAATATGCTATTAGAATCTTTTAGAATTCTTCCAAATTCTGCAGAAAAAATCTTCACGCAATAGCTCCAAAATCTATTATTATATCGATAACAAATCGATTCAAAAAATTTCTTGAATATATGAGAATCAAACTATAATTATTCTAATGGATTTTAGAGAGCAAAAGGAAGGTTTTGGAAGCCAAAAGTAGTGTTGGCGGTCCAGCACAAATAGTGAGGTAGAAGCCCTAGATTTTTCAAACTTTAGGATTTATGTGATTACTTCTAGAATTTATTTCCTTGCAAAAATTGAAAACAAATTAATATCCAATATATATTTAATAAAAACAGAAATATATTTCAAAAAATATAAATTAGGGTTCCACAAAATGAAACCAATCTTGGCCATCCATCTTAGGGCCGTGCACACAGTGGTGTGCCGATCAGGGTTTCCATAATTTTTGATTTATAAAAATATCCTCCAATAATTCTTGAAATAAACGTTATATATGAGGAATATTCTAGAGTAATAAAATATGTTCTTTTGAGTCCAAAATGTATTCCAAATTCGTCTCCTAATGAAAAGTTACGATTTTTGCCGGTTAAGGTTTCCTAGACTTGCTCCATAATTTAGGCCCTTAATAAATGAATGTAATAAAATCTCAATAATAAACATTCATTCTTTATCTACACCAACAAAGGTTTGCTAGATTTGCTCCACAAGTGAAATCCTTAATAAATGCCAACCATAAATCTCAGTAATAAAATTCATTCTTTCTCTACACGAACTAGGGTTCTTAGATTTGCTCCACAAGTCAAACTCTCAATAAATGCCTTTCAATAAATTCTCAATACAAATACCTTATTATTATAAAATTACAGATATTGCATTTAAAGATCAATAATAAAGATCCAATCTTTTTCTTCACAAATCAATCAATTAATTTTGGCAATGGATAAAACATTGATAACTCTCATATTTCTATTGATTTATATGATGAAAATACTTTCATAATCATCGATTAATCATCATCAATAAAAGCACACAAATCAGATAATGAAAATTTTCAAGTATATATTAATATCCCATAATTAAATATCACAAAATTAGTTAATTTAATTCAATTAATTTATTTTCTCATGAATAAACACATCATTGAAGTTAATTACTAAAAGGCCAACAAACTAATCTTGAGATTATATGGTTGGCAAAAGGCAAAAATGTTCATCAGATTATAGGCATCATAATCATCATTATTATTTTTTTGTCGGTAAAAGGATCAATGCATAGAAAGGAAAAGACCCATATATGAAAAACTCAAAGGAAAAAAACCTTTATATGAAAAAAAAAAATACAGTACATATCGCTGACCATAAATCCACAAGGAGCCCTGCCTATTCATAAGTTAAGGTAATACTAACATTTACGAAAATTTCGGCATTCATAAATACGTATAAATATTTATTAAATTCAAAGTATTTTATTCGTGTTATCTCTCTGGTGGTGTTAGGGGAGTGCTTTTTTTTTTTTTTTTTTTGTTTTGAAAAGAGATAATTTTATTGGATGCATAATTATTTAATTCATCAGCTGCAAGAAGAAAAAATTAGGCACAAGTATGTAAAGGATCTTAATGTACTAGAGGAACAGTATTTATTATATCAAAATTGTAATTTCAAAACATTAAAAAATGGATTTCGACGATTGATAATCTTTAAGTGTACGCCAGCGAAGATGCTAACTTGCGTTGTTGTAGTAATTAGTTAGTTCCATAAATATAAAATGCTGATATGAATTTCTTACCATATATGAATGTTGATAACTTAATCTCATCTGTTTAACAACTTAATTAATTAAACCTTTCAATATAATTAATTAAACTTTGAGATTGCTCCATGCATTTTTGTTCATTTTTGGAGTTAAAAGCTACAAACTTTTTCATACAGAAAAGATAATTGAAAAATATCTGTTTAACACCAAACTTTTCCATAACTCTCTTTTTATACCCTTTCTTTTTGAATAAATATAATCTACCTAAGTGAAAAATAGTTATTTTAAAAGAATCTCCACACATTAGATGGAAATTTCCTCATAATGACTTATCAAGAAGTGTAGAATTACAATTTATTTTTTTGAGGGAGTTGATGTGGATGAATTGATGACTGTGGACCACGGTCCTTGGCTTAACCCTTACAGGGCTCCACTAGGCATTTTTAAAAGTCAATATCCATATATGAAGAAGAATAAGCAACAAACCCAAAAACCCTAAAATTATGTTTCAATTGAAAAAAAAAAAAAGAAACAAGAAAAACCCAATCCGTATTAAAAGTATGCCTCCCAATCTTGATATTATTTTATACGAATTAGTTTTTTAATTTTTTTATAAAAATAAATTTAAGTTCATGATATTGTATTCTTCAAATCGTTTTTAAGTATTAATTTTAAAAGGTAAAGCTTATTCATTTCCTCATAAATTTCATTATTATAATAATAATTATTATTATTTATTACCTTTTTCTTTTTTCCTTTCTTTTGTTCATATAAATATCAAACAAATCTGTTGGAGGTTTCACCCCACTTTCTTCACCCCCTCTCCTCTCTCTCTCTCTCTCTCTCTCTCTCTCTCCCTCTCTTCACATATCCATTCTTCAAAAGTGAGCACCGTCATTTCCATCATTCCCTCTCCTATTTTAACCTAAAACGAAAAGAAAATAAGTTGATGTTGCCCGAGAAGCTCGTGAGAACTTTTGCTTAACTAAGTACCCGTCCCTCTCTGTGTGTGTTTTTATACAGGCGAATGGACAATGATTGGGATCTCATGGCGGTGGTTAGAAGCTGCGCCGCCACTGCCGAGGCCGCGACTACTACAAGTTCCACCACTCTGAGCGGTGATGGCGGCGGCGGTGGAGGAGAGCCTTTTGTTCCCTCCATTGTGGAGGCACAAGAGAATGACCCATTTCAGCTTTGGGATCTCACAGCAGACTCGAAACGAGAAGAGATCAATCCTTTCAAAGAACTGGAAGAAATTTACAAGCCCTTCTTTCCCCGGGTGGAGGCGGGGGTGTCGCAACAAGCTGAGACGGTAAGCCTTCCTCAAACCAACTCCTCCATTTCGGAATTCGGAGAATGCATCAATGAACAGCAACAGGAGCAGCATGAGCAACAGCAGCAACAACGACAACGGTTACCCGTTTGTGTTCACAGAGGATATGTACACCAACCGCAACCACAACAGCAACTATTGATTCCGCTCTACGGAAATATTAGTTATTATCTTTCTCCATTCGCATTTTACTCCGATCAGCTTTCCGGTGGCCCGAGATCAAGAAAAAGGTACTAGATGGTATAAGTGGGCTTTGATTGTTTAGTTTTAATTCATACTGTTAGTTGTCAGGCCTATTGCTACCAACATTGGCATTGAATTATTGATTTAAATAGTGCCAAGAGTGAAAGTTTGGTTAATTACTAAGTTTAGTGTTTGTATATTGGTTGATCAAAAATAAATACACACATAAATAGAGCTTTGAAAGAAAAAAACCTTGTGATTCTATTTTTACATTTATGTGCAGGTCAAAGTCACAGAAGAGAAGAATGGTCACCCACGCCACAGGCCAAAGACTTGCAGCAGATATGTGGGCGTGGCGCAAATATGGGCAAAAACCCATTAAAGGCTCTCAATATCCAAGGTTTTTGATTTCATCAATTAGAATCTCCTTCCCTTTTATCAAAAATATCTAAATAATTTTCAAAACTTTTAGTCGAAATTCATTTCTCTTATCTATTTATAATGCCCATATAAATTTTAAAATTTGCGAGCAGTCAATTCCATAAATTCTTATTTTTAAGGTAAACCCAAAAAAATTCATGAAATTCAAGGGAACCTTGGCCTCAATCATCAACCCCAAGTGTTGGATGTTGATAATTTGAATTTGAAAAGTCATGGATTTACTGATCTAGACAATGTTGACTATTCTTTTTTTTTTTTCCTTTTTATTGTTTTTCATTTTTTTGGTTGAATTTATATTGTTAAAAAGGGAGACCGCATGAAAGAACCTAATTTTTTATGTGGGAAGAGCACGTAAGGTTTGATAAGTCATTATGAAAGAAGGGTAAAGAAAGAAACTAAGGGTGGAGGAAAAGAAAGGTTAGAATTGTTTAGATTCATGACATTTTGAATTAAGAAGATCCAAATTCTTGAGTTTAATACCTAAAATCTTAGGATTTAATAAATACCCAAAGTCAATATATCTTATCTACTTCTAGTACCCATATGGATTTCGAACCTTCTTGCTGTCAATTCAATAATATCTAATTTTTAAGAGGAAACTAATAAAATTCATGAAATGCCAGGTAGACATGATTTATTGTCATCATCTATTTCAAGCTTTGAATATGGATCCTTTGGATTTGGAGAGTCAAAGATTTATTGATTTTGACAAGACTACTTTTTTCTTTCGTATTGTTAGAAAAGGGGACAACATATGAAATAATCTAATTTTTCACTCTAGAAGAACACCTAAGCTTTGACCATTCATGGTAAAAAAAAAAAAAAAGAAAAGAAAAAAGTAGAGAGAAAAACTATGGACGAAGGAAAATAAAGACTAGGATTGTTTAAATTCACGATTTTTTAAATTCAAAAAATCTGAAATACCGAGATTTGTACCTGAAAATATGCTGTATAACATACACAAGAATGATTGTAACTAGTGTCTTTAAGGCTCACAGAGTCTGTCTCATGTTTTTTTTTTTTTTCCTTTTGTTGTGTTTGCACAGAAATTACTTTAGGTGCAGCACTTGGAAGGGATGCACAGCGCGAAAGCAAGTGGAGCGTAGCCCGTTGGATCCCAACATGTTCATCGTGGCCTACACAGGTCATCACTCCCACCCCCTTCCTGGCCCCGGGACCACCCATGCCAGCAGCTCCGGCCCACTCAAGATATCCCCTGCCGCCGCATCGATGAAACCTTCTTCCTCCGACCCCGAAGCCACGGCCCTCAATCCGCCGGCCTCTACACGTAGGCCTGGCTCCCCGGCCTCTACATCGATGCCTCCCGCAACAAAGTTGGAGCCCACAACCTAGCTCATATTGTTGCTTCCTAGTCTTCTTTCTTCGTTTCCTCCTTATAGTACCATTCATCTGGAATTCCTTAAAGTCGATGCGACAGTGAAAAACAATGAATGGCTGTCTAAGTATTTTTTTTATGAAATTATATATGCATAAGATTTTAAAATTTTGTTTGTAGTCGAGGGAGGACTTGTAGATCAGGTGGCAGAGGTGGAAATGGAGTGGGATCATTGCCCGGTTGGTTTAGTCGTTTGGTTTTCTGGAAAGTGGAGTTCAAATAATAATTTTTTGTTATAAGTTTTTTTATTTTCTCTTGGAAATTCAAAGTAGAATTTGGTTTCTCATAATAATAAATGCACTTCCGAAATAAATGACAAAGTTTGCCTTAGGTTTCTTCAAAACTTTGTTGTTGACTTTGAAAAGTCTGATTATCCTATGCACTCTCAAAATTATCTTGTGTTTCCAATTAAATGATACTATTTTGATTATGGCCGAAATGATAATAATTTGTTATGATTGCATAATTAACATACTGTAGCTGATGTGCGAACATATTTGAGAACCATTAGGTATTATGAAATGAGTTTCTGCCTGCTTTCGACCAAATTATTATTTTCCCTTTCTTCTTTTATTAATTTTGGTCTTTGCATTAAATTGCACGTTGTGAGTGAAATAAAAATAAAAAGAAAGGTCTAAAAGAAAGGTCATTATAATAACTAATATCAAATTGTCAATACATCAAAAGAAAATTATGCAATACATTAGAAATTAATAACAATAAGCTTTACTACTATTCCATCGGCATCTTCGATAATTGGCCATGACGAGTCTAGTTTTTTTCTTTGCGAAAATCCAGCTGGCCCTAGCTGTATTAACGCAATCCGGGAAAACAAGGTTCCTTTTATTGAGTTTCAAGCACAAGAGAAGAATATTTTCTACAATTTGTTAAATTTGGGGTCAGTTTAACTTAAGCTTTTATCAATAGAGCTTTTGAGAGGGGCCAAAAATAAGCTGTGTGGGCGTCTGGATGTGTAAAGAGCTACAAGATAATTTATGTGTTTTGTTAATGAATTATTAAAAAAAGGCTTTCTGACGATGAAACTGATTGAAAAGACCATATTGCCACTCATGTATGACTTTCTAGGCTCTCGACAGTTTGGTTTATTGGTCACTGGTTAATTTAATATGGACACATCTTATATTCAAGAAATGCCCGAAACCCTACGAACCCTCTACGCGGCAAAATCCGAGAATTTCCTTTCATCACCAGAATCACATCAGCGCTTGCTGTGCTAGCTTGTTATGGCATAATATTCTCATTTGGATATTTGGCAAACGTAATAAGGGCAAAGGCGACTTAACAAATTTTTAAAAAAAAGCAAACAAAAATTTGTTAACTGAGCTTGAAAATAGTGAAACTCGACTCATTTGCACTCCTACCTAAAATGATTAAGAAAATATTTCGAATAATCAGAAAAGGGCTCGTTGGCGGCGCTATTTCTTTTTGGACAATAAGTTTTAACGTTAATTTCATATTTTAAGGCATTTTTTCTGTCATTTTTTCGAGTATTGTTTGGAATTTTTACGAATTTTAAAATATTACATGCATATATATTATTTATTCATTTTCATCATTTCAAGTCATGAAGAACAGAAGACAAATACCAAAAAAGTAAATAGTTTTAAACAAAAAACAACTCAAAAATCTGTATATATTTTTATTAATATTTTTTTTTGTCATTATGGCAATAGGTGCCTCGGACCATTTGGTGGGGGCTCTGTAGTAATAAAATCATGCCGTATGTGTTTTCAACCAAAACGTCACTTCATGATGCCGTAAGCTATCACGTATAGTGCTACAACAAATAAGTAGAAAAGGGAAAGAAAATAACATATTACAGGATGAAAAAAATCGTATAAAATCAGCGGCTTTGTAAAAGAGACTTTGGTTGCGGCATGTGGAAGACAGCTAGACCCACAGAGCTAGACCCATACGCAGAAGATCAAGGCATCCCTCCCTTCTACCAAAGATGAGACCCTGCATTGAACGCCCCTTGGACTAAGAAACAAACACAAAGATTTTATCATGGTTCATAGGTGCATAGCCAAAGCAACAAAAGAAAGTAAGGGAACACTTGAAAACGTCTATTAGAAATCAAAATATTAGACTCTCAGAGGCACACTTTCTTATAATTTAAGCGAATTGTTTGAGTTTTAAAGACTACAAATTGAAGAAAGATAAATTGCATTAGAGCACGCTACTATATCATCATTATTTAGTAAAAGCTTAGAAATAAAAGCGACTCACCGATATTATTCAAAGAATCTTGTCTTTCAACTCATCTAGGAAGCGGAAGTGGGCAAACCTCCGATCCTTGTTGAGTGCTAAAGGAAGCAAAACACTCCAGAAGCCGACCACAAATCCAAATGGGATTCCCAAGTAAAGCCACTTCATATCAATCCACTCCTCCTCCTCCTCCTCCTCCTTGTGTTCGTTCTTACCACCACGAGCAGGGTCCACAGGGCTAAGCTCGTGATCTCCTACGCAATATTTTGTGAGTGGCGGACCGCAGAGCTCATTGTTGCCAATGAAACTAAGTGAAAACCCCTGTATTTGGGGTCCCAGTGGAATTCGGCTTGAAAAGTTATTGTATGACAAGTTCAACCAGTCCAAGAAATTTAAATCAGCAATGCTTGGGGGAATTTCTCCTGAAAGTTGGTTCAATGATAGATCAAGAGACTCCAACGCTTTCATATTGCCCATCTGTACCGGCATCTTTCCCTTCAAATGATTGGAGGATAAATTTAAGCTCTGCAGACTCTGGAGAATAGTTAGCTCCTTTGGAATTTCACCAGATAAGTTGTTACAGGATAGGTCTATACATGTAACCAATTCAAGATTACTGCTGTATTCGAGGTCCCTGTTTTTCATCACCAAATTCAACGTCTCCGTGTCTATGCCTTTAATGAAGGTACGATTATAAAACAAGTAGTCAGCGGCTTGAACCATTGCCTTGAGATTACTGAGGCATTTGGGGATAGTTCTGGAGAGCTTATTATTTGCAAGGTCCAGAATTTGAAGAGATTCCAATTGACAAAGCTCGGGAGGAATTATGCCGGTCAGCCTATTTGATCGAAGGGCCAGAATTTTGAGTTCCCCGAATTGTTCCAGCATCCACCCGGGCAGACTTCCCGAGATTTCATTCTCACTGAGGTCTATTAGCTCTATATTGCTCCAATTTTGCAAACTCTGAGATAAGATTCCTGAGAGATTGTTCTTCCGTAGCTGCAAAAACCAGAGCTGAAACAGGGAACGCATGGACCTCGGTATCTCTCCCATCAAATTATTATGGCTCAGTTTTAGTTCTCCTAAGTTTTTCCACTTAGCCCAGCAATCGGTAAGCTCTCCAGATAGAAGGTTTTTGGAGAGATCTAGAAAGTATAAGTTTGTTTCCTCGTTAGTTGAGCTTCGACACAAGAAGGGAGCAAGCGATCCACTGATTGAATTATTTGAAAGATCAAGAAAGGATACAGTGGAAGAAATGCGAGGTAGAGGGCCACTGAGGTTATTGGAGCCAAGGAGAATATACATCCCATAAGTCAAATTCGGAATACTGCCAGGGATGTGGTTGTGGGAGAGATCAAGAAGGTTAAGCTGAGGTAGGCTTGAGATCCAAGTTGGGATTGGGAGTGATATTCCAGCATCGGGCATTATTAGCTCTTCCAAATTCTTCTGTGATCGAAGCCATGTGGGGAATTGAGGGCCCACCTTTGTATTGCTCATATTTAGTGCATGGAGTTGAAATGGTGGAGTCCAGTTGGAATCGAATTGAAAACTCAGGTGCGGATTTGCCCCCACAGACAAATCCCGCAACCTCGTCAAATTTTTGAAATGCACTTGAGAAACAATCCCAACCAAGGAATTGTTTGAAATGTCACACACTTCTAGTTTTGAAAGATGCCCTACGCTTTCGGGAATAGTGCCATTCAAACGACAAAACTTCAATGTGGGACAAACTTCTAAAGTCTCCCAATTTATCCGGCAAATGGCCCCAAACTTGATTCCAATCCAATGATAATTTTTCTAATCTTTCCTTCATGCATAAGGATAAATATCCAATGTATTTGGTTACGCATCCAACAAGACTATTCGCCTTGAGATCTAGCACTCTCAAGTTGCAAAGATTTTTTATGGATTCTGGAATTTCACCAGCAAGTTCATTGTATGACAAGTCAAGTTCTTCAAGTGAAGACAGACGACCAATGGCCTTCGAAATTGTACCTCGAAGATTATTTTTTGAAAGATCAAGGATTTTTAGGCTAGTGTAATTGTATAACCACTCGGGTATGGTTGAGTTGAACCCAATACGAGAAAGTCTAAGGAATTGAATGCCAGTCAAATTTTGAAGATAATTGGGGACTGGACCGGCAATATAATTATTACGGGAGAAATCAAGTGATGACAAACGAGGAGAAAGAAATGGAATAAGCGACCAAAGGATTGAATGATCGAAAAAGTTCCCTGAGAGATCAAGGATGGTCAGTGAAGAAAAATTGACATGTGAAAGAGGAGTTGCGGAGTAAAGACCGCAATATGACATGTGAAGCTCGGATAAAGACGGGAGCATGTTTACCATCTGCAGCCAATTAAATGCATTCCGAAGATCGATCCTACTAAGATCAAGGAACTCGAGTGATGAAAGATGAGAAATCCAATCGAGTCCCTCATCAGCATACATGGCCATATTGTCTCCAAGCGCAAGACAACGCAGGCTCGAAAGGTTCCCAAGTTGAGGAGGAATGGTACCACCGAATCTCGCCGAAGTCAGGTTAAGGTACCTTAAATTGGAGAGTGAACCAAAGAACTCGGGAACCTGAGCTCGTCCGAAATCATTCTGGCTTAGGTCCAAGTGCTGAAGTTGCTTGAGCTGTGTCAAAGAACGACTTATGTTACCTGATAATGTGTACCTCTCGTAAACATCGTAGCCCACCACATCAGGATTTCGGGCTGGATTCCGGAGGCCAAGCGAGGTTACATGGCGGGTGATGTTGTGGCAGCGAACTCCTCGCCACGCACAGCAATCTTCACCGACCCAAGAGGAGAGTCGGTTGGAAGGATCTACGAGGCCTCGCTTGAAGCTGAGGAGGGCTTCTCGTTCTTCTCCCCTGCATCTCGCAGTTGGATCTGCATGGGAGAAGAACCCTCTGATTTGCCACCAGGAAAAAATGACCAAAACAAGGGAAGAATATTTTGCCAACATTGCTATTCAGTTAAAGCAAGGAAGAGAGAGTGTTTGAGGATACGAGTTACTTGCTGCAGGCTAGCGTCCTTTCCATATATATAGAATTTATCAGCAAACACGCTCGTGGCCAGAAGCAGCTGCCTTTGCTGGAAAAATTCCATTGGAAATTTGTGATTTTAAATTGTTTGTTTTAGCTTTTCTGATGCATTTAATTTTATCCGACTGAAATCTAAAAAAAAAAATTAAGAAATTGGTAGATCAGTGCAAGTCACAACTTGCAAAAGTCATTCATTTAGTGAAAATATTCTTTCGAGTTTATACATATACATGATGGCTAAGGCTATTTTCAACCATGGTAAAATATTTTTGAGTCAAGAAAAGTTTGGTAAGTCAAAGTTTGATGGCATAATATAAAAAAAAAAAAACAAAAGAGATTATATAAAAAGTACCTGAATTACGTGACCTAAACGTAAAATGAAATTATTTGTTGAATATATGTTGAAGAGTTTGTTTGAATGATAGCAAGTTTATAGTTTTACCCTTATAGTTATTATTTAAAATCCTTGATCCACCGCCATCACTATATATTTTCAAATTACAAAACCAGAAAATCAGAAGAAATTATGAAATCAAATTGAATCATTCGAAAACCAAAATCAAATAACAAGTACCGAACTGGTTTTTATGAAATTTCATGATTTCATTCCAAATTAAGGTGCAACCTCATCCACTCATAGGCACTCTGGGGCGGATGGCAACTTCACTGTCATGGCCTTCGGCTCCAAACCTCCCTTCGGAAGCCCATCTACGGTGTCGTGTCTTCATCAACTGTATTTTTCTAACACTAGTCAATGCCCGATGGAAAATCAATGCAAATAATCAAATAAAAAAAATGAAAAGTTACAGAATGAACTACTCGAAATTAAAATGTACAGTATTTTTTAATTACACAGCAGTCAAAATAATCGGAAAAGAGAAAAATAAAACAAAACAGAAAATAAGGAAGGGATATTTGGAGAGAAAAAATGTAATTAGCTACTCACTACCTGTTGTGTAAAAATTAACACAGCTTTAATAAAATGAGTACTCACTACCTATTGAGAAAATAAAGAAATAAAAGAAGAGTATCAATAGTAAATTTAGAACAATTAAAATAAAAAAAGGTAGAAAGGAAGAAAGAGAGTATAACAGGGGATGAGTTACTTGCCGCAAATCACCATCCTGAATGGAAATGAAAATAAAAGCAAGAAAATTGTCATGTATTTGAAGAATTTGCTGGTTCGTGTAAAATTCCTTGTTAATTTTTCTTTTTAACTTTATTGTGTAAGAATCATCAAAATTTTTTGAACAACTAGGTTGTACATAAATGAAAATAAAAATCTAAATGGAATGGAATAGAAATGAAATGAAATATTTTCCAATGACATTACTTTTCTTTGACGAGCATGTTCCACCCTTGCCTCTCAATACGATCACGACTCGCAAAAGTCATATCTTAATGCTCAATTGGGAAGGTCCCACACTAAGAAAAATAACAACCAAGCATATTATTCCGAGTATAAAGTTATTACCAATAATAATAATAAGAAAATTTAAAACTGATGTGAGAATCTAAGTCAATCAATTTGGATTTTCTTATCTTCTTCCATAGTTCCATTGATGTAGCCATGAATTGGTGCCCACATTTCTGTCATGTTCCCTCATTAATGTTTCTGCTCGAGTGTGACGCTCTTTCTAACGTTCCAAACGATTCGATACAATCAATTTCTATGGAATTTTCTTCCTTTCTCGATATGTCCATTAATGTGGCCATAAATTTGTGGCCATATTAAATTCAAAGTTTATGTGGCTCTGTCGTGACACTCTTTTTAACGTCCCAAACAGTTCAATAAAAAAAATTTCCTTTTCATTCTTTGAGCTTGCACTTCCTGACTCACTATACACGTAAATCTACTTTGTTACTTTTTGGTTGAGTCCGGTACAGATTCAGTTGACTTATTGCATAATGTTTTGCAAAAACAATTGGAATCAATACATATATATCGAATATGAAAAACAGCAAAGACATGAATCTGTGTTAGCATCATTTTTCGTGTTTCGATCCTGTGATCTCTGGCGATGGTTAAGTTCCAATTTTTTTTTTTTTTTTTTTTTTTTTGGTCTTGACCCACATTGAGGGGCAAAGGCAGAACATGAGTGTCAAAGTAATGGCATCGGAAGAATTGTACAGGAAATATGAAAATGGCAATGCTCCAAAGCTTTGTCGCATTACTGGACTTTCCTAGTCATTGGGAAGACTCCAGCAGTTCCCACCAAATACGGCATTATGTTGATAAATTGAAATAAAATTGAATTTTGATTTTGAAAAATTTTAATTTTTGGTAGAAGACAAATGAGCACCGAATAACTTTTATTCGGATATTAAAAAAATGAGCGCAACCTTAATAAAATGAGTATTCACTACTTGTTGTGAAAATAAAAAAATAAAAGAAGATTATCAGTGGTAAATTTAGAATTATAAAAAAAGAAAATAAGTCAAAAGTATATGTAATTTGATATTGTAATATGTAACGTTGGATTGCAAGGTGAGGTGAAAATATGAAGTCCAATACTAATTAATTACAGCCTCGGCACATATATACCTATTTATTTATTGATTTTTTTTGACTTAAACAGCGCATCGTTATTTGCACGTAAAAAAATTATAAATTACTCGAAGAATTTGTTTGTTCATGTGAAATTCCTTGTTAAAATTTTTCAAACCTCATTGTGCGCGAATCATCAAATTTTTTTGAACAAGCAGGTTGTACTTTAATGTCAAGAATGAGAAAAGCAAATGAAAATGAAAATGAAAATAAAAGGTGAGGCATGTATTGCAAGCTCAAAACAAAAGAAGGGGATTTTCCATATTGAACCGTTTGGAACACTAGAAAGAGCATCACACTCGAGCAACATCAATGGGGAACATGACAAAAATGTCGGCACCAATTCATGGCCGCATCAATTGAACTATTAAAGAAAATAAGAAAATTCAAATTGATTGACTTAGATTCTTGCATCATTTTAAAATTTTCTTATTATTATTGGTAACAACTTTATCCTCTAAATAATATGCCTGGTTGTTATTTCCTTGGTTTGGGATCTTCCCATGTGAACGTAAAATGTGACTTTTGTGAGTCGTGGCCCGTATTGAGGGGCAAAGGCAGAACATGCATGTCAAAGAAAAATATTGCCATTGGAAAGTGTTTCATTTCATTTCTATTCCATTCCATTCAGATTTTTATTTTCATTTCTTTTTTTTCATTCTTTTTATTTAACTCTGAACCTTATACGAGCACAAATTTATGGTCACATCAATTGACATAACAGGAAAGGAGGTGAATTCCACGAAGATCGACTATATTGAACTATTTGGAACGTTAGAAAAAGTGTCACACTCGAGCAAAAACATCAATGGGGAACATGACAATATGTGGGCACCAATTCATGGCCACATCAATTGAACTATGAAAGAAAATAAGAAAATCCAAATTGATTGACTTAGATTCTCGCATCAATTTAAAATTTTCATATTATTATTGGTAATAACTTTATCCTCTAAATAATATGCTTGGTTGTTATTTTTCTTGGTTTGAGATCATCCCATTTGGACACAATATTGCAAGTCATGACCCATATTGAGGGGCAAAGACAGAACGTGAGTATCAAAGTAAAATAATAGATGAAAAAGGCAATACTCGAAAGCTTTGTCGCATTACTGGATTATAATAATCATTGGCAAGACTCCAGCTACTTCTTGATCCACGGGTATGTTTGCTCCCACCAAATACGGCATTATGTTGATAAATTTAATTAAAACTGAATTATGATTTTCACAAAACTTGGTTTACAGTAGAAGCCAAATGAGCACCGAGTAATTTTCCTTAGTAACTTGAATAAAACAGATCAGGGAAAAAAAAAAAAAAGCACTCAAGAATAAAAATGTGAATTTCAAACCCATGCTGGGTAATCGCATATCTTTGAACTACTTCAATGATTTTTACTCTGTTTTATGGGGCACCTAAATTTTACACTTTGTAGCAGTACATCTTTGATATTGAGCTTAATGCTTTCATAAACCAGTTTGAGATGGGTGATCAATGAATGGCATCACCCTTGAGCTGTGGCCCTATATAAAAACGAGGGCACGTGAAATGTAATTCCACAGATACTGAAGTTGCCACTCAATCACTTCTGAGTCTTTGATCTATCATCACCATTAAAATTTCTCAGGTTCAATTATAGGGTTTGGATTTTTTTTTGAAGACACGGTCACGAGAATCGTTTCAGATGATAGTAATCTTATTTTTTGTTTCAGTATTGTTAGGGCTTGTTTGATCCCCCGATTATGCTTTAAATCAAATATATTAAGACATTAAGATTATTTAGAGTTAAGTAGCTCCTTAAAATATTACGCCCTCGGGGCCCTATTTAGTTCGAGAAATCGGCTTAAGAATGTCACGGTCTAGCACTTGATATGGTTATAGAATGTGAAATTCGTTGAATGTCACATTCTTGTAATCTCATATCTCATATTCCTATAAAGGGGACTTAACATTTCTTAGTTGAGGGGCAGGAATGTAAGATTCCGAATCTGAACATGAATTATGAGCTTATATAAAAGAGTACATGAATTACGTGACTTGAATTTCTTTGGTCCTAAACGTAGAAGGAAAAATTGGAATTTGTGATTTTAAATTTTTTGCCACAGCTTTCTATATGCTTTTAATTTTCTCTGGTCCAAATTTAGAAAAAAGGAAATTGGTAGATCAGTATAGGTCATAACTCGTAGAAGTCATTCATTTTGTGGCAAGGCACCAACATGCGATATGAATTGGTGAATGCGGGTCAGTCTCTTTGGAATTTCTTCCCTTTGGTGGGCCAATTTATGTGCCATATGAATTGGTGCCCACATTTTTGTCTAAGTCTCAAGCCAATGTTGCCATCATGCGTGACATTCCTTTTCTTAGCGTCTAAAATGGTTCTTACGTGCATAACAAAGTAGTACGCCGCTCCGTTTTAACTTCTAAATTAGTTCTTGTAGATTATATATATAGGGAAGTGTTATCATAATCACGTAAGCACAAACAAGTATGTGAAGCCCACGGCAGACTACGAAATTAGGTCAAATGTTTTTGTAGACATTGGCTTTCGGGACATTTTGAGAAATTTCAGAGTGATAGCCAAGATATTCTTTCTAGTTTATATATATACATGATAGCTAAGGCTATTTTTCAACCATGGTAAAATATTTTTGAGTCGAGAAAGGTTTGGTAAGTCAAAGTTTGATCTGATTGATAAATATAAAAAAAAATAAGAGCTTATATAAATAGTATCCGAATTATGCCACATGAACGTAAAATGTAATTATTTGTTGAATATATGTTGAAGAGTTCGTTTGAACGATAGCAAGTTTATAGTTTTGTACTTTTACCCTTATAGTTATTATTTAAAATCCTTGATCCACCACCACTGCTATATATTTTCAAATTACAACATCGGAAAATCCGGAGAAATTATGAAATCAAATTCAGTCGTTATAAAACCAAAATCGAACAACAAGGACCGAAAATTTCCTGGTTTTGAATCCAAATTAAGGTGCAACCTCATCCACTCATAGGCACGCTGGGGCGGACTGCATCTTCACTGCCATGGCCTTTGCCCCCAAATTTCCCTTCGAAAACCCGTCTACATTGTCATGTCATCATCAGCTGTATTTTTCTAACACCAGTCAATGCCGATGAAAAATTAATGCAAATAATCAAATAAAAAAATGAAAAGTTACTAATGAACTACTTGAAATTACAATAAAATGTACAGTATTTTAATTGCAAAGCAATCAAAATAATCAGAAAAAAGAAAAATAAATCAAAACAGAAAATAAGAAAAGGATATTTGGAGAAAAATGTAATTAGCTACTCACTACTAGTTGTGAAAAAATGGACACGGCTTTAATATAATGAGTACTCACTACCTTTTGTGAAAATAAAGAAATAAAAGAAGCGTGTCAATAGTAAATTTAGATTAAAAAAAAGGTCAAAAGCAAAAATGAGAGCATAAAAAAGGAGTAACTTGCCGCAAATCATCATCTTGAATGGAAATGAAAATAAAAGCAAGGAAATTATCATGTAAAATTCCTTGCTAATTTTTCTTTTAACTTTATTGTGTGAGAATCATCAAAGATTTATGAACAACTAGGTTGTACATAAATGAAAATCAGGAAATGAAAATAAAAATCTGAATGGAATGGAATAGAAAGGAAATCAAACATATTCTAATGGCATTACTTTTCTTTGACGTGCATGTTCCGCCCTTGCCCCTCAATACGGGCCACGACTTGTAAAAGTTATAGCTTACGTTCAAATGAGAAGATCCCAAACCAAGAAAAATAACAACCAAGCATATTATTTTGAGGTTAAAGTTATTACCAATAATAATAAGAAGAAAATTTAAAACTGATGCGAGAATCTAGGTCAATCAATTTGAATTTTCTTATTTTCTTCCATAGTTCCATTGATGTGGCCATGAGTTGGTGCCCACATTTTTGTCATGTTCCCTGTTGATGTTGTTGCTCGAGTGCGACACTCTTTCTAATGTTCCAAACGGTTCAATATAGTCAATCTCTGTGGAATTTTCTTCCTTTCTTGATATGTCAATTGGTGTGACCATAAATTTGTGCCCATATTAAATTTAGAGTTAATGTGGCTCTGGCGTGGCACTCTTTCTAATGTCCCAAATGGTTCAATAAAGAAAATTTCCTTTTCTTTTTTTGAGCTTGCACTTTATGCGTCACTATTTGTAATTCTACTTCGTTACTTTTTAGTTGAGTCACATACAAATTCAGTTGACTTACTGCTTAATGTTTTATGAAAACAGTCAGAATGAATGCATATATATCGAATATGAAAAACAGCAAAGACATGAATCTGTGTTAGCATCAGTTTTCGTGTTTTGGTCCTGTGATCTCTTGCAATGGTTAAATTTTATTTTGTTACTAGTCATGACCCATATTGAGGGGCAAAGGGTGTCAAAGTAGAGTAATAGCATTGGAAAAGTTGTACGAAAAAAATGAAAGTGGCAATACTCCAAAGCTTTGTCGCATTACTGGACTATCGTAATCATTGGCAAGACTCCAGCTACTTCTTGATCCAAGGGTATGTTTGTTCCCATCAAATACGGCATTATGTGGGTAAATTTAAATAAAATTAAATTTTGATTTTCAAAACTTGGTTTTCAGTAGAAATCAAACGAGCATCGAGTAATTTTTATTTGGATATCAAAATGTGAATTTCAAACCACCACGAGATAATCGGATATCTTTGAAATGCTTCACTGATTTTTATTATGCTTTATGGGACACCTAAATTTTACTCTCTGTAGCAACACATCTTTGATTTTGAACTTAATGCTTTCATAAACTAGCTTGGGATTTGTGATCAATAAATTGCGTCACTCTTGAGCTGTGGACTTGGACAAAAATGCGTGTAGGTCAGCTGTAGTTCCACAGATGTTGACGTTGGCATTCAATCACTTTTGAGTCTTTGATCCATCATCACTATTGAAATTTCTCACTGTCAATTATAGGGTTTGAAATTTTTTGAAAGCACATCCATGCAAAATCTTTTCAGATATTTAGCACAAAAAAAAAAGAATCTTTTCAGATAATAATCTTATTTTTGTTTGTGAAGTATTAGGGCTTGTTTGATCGCCTAGTTGTTCTTCAAATCAAATATATTAATATATTATTTAGAGTTGAGTAGCTCCTTAAAATATTATGCCTCGGGGGCTTATTTAGTTCGAGGAATCGGTACAGGAATGTCATATTTCAGCGTTTGGTATGGCTCTTGAATGTGAGATTTCTGAAATGCTATATTCCTAAAATCTCATATTCTTGAAAAGGGAGGCTTAATATTTCTCAGTTGAGAGGTAGGAACGTAAGATTCTGAATGTACACATGAAATAAAATGTTGAAACAAAATTCTGATTTAAGTATAGCTCATATAACTCAAAATAATATTAATAATAATGACAATAACAATACCAATAGTAAATAAATATATTATTCATAATGAAGAATTGATAATACTATTTTTAGAAAATTTATTGTTGTATTATATAAATTCTATTTTTAGTTAGTAAATGTTAGAATTAAAATCTTCGTCTTCTAGAATAAAGAAGTAGTCAAAAATATAATACCAAAGAAGCCGGATTGAAGAAATATGTTGCTTCCAAGTATTTTTAAGGATTGGGGAAAATGCAAGGGTCTTAAACAAGAAAGACAAATTTAAAGAAGATGTGAAAGTGAGCCTGACTTCCAAGGCAATAAACCAAAAGTAGTGAAATATGCACCATAAACCCAAACATTAACCCGTGAAAAACCAACATAAAAATAGGGTTAGAAATTGGAATCAACCCAAAAGGGAACATTCTCCAAACTTTCAATTCAAACCTAGGGGAGCATGTTATGCGTGTGGTGAGTTTGGGCACTTCGCACAGGACTATAGACACAGTTAATGTGGTGCCCCACAAGTGAATATGACTAAGGAACCCCCCATAGCTATAATTATTGAAGTGAATGCTATAATAGGGTTGGAACGATGGTGGGTGGATACTGGTACTTCCAATCACATTTGCTACAGCAAAGAATTGTTCAAGACTTGTTATTCTGTGGAGAACCCAAGATGTTGGTAGCGGTAATGTTGAGCTCCACTTTGCTTCTAAAAAAGTGGTCATATTGAAATATGTCCTTAATGTCCCAAACGTTAGGAAAATTTCTAGTTTCATGTTTTTTTGCCACATAGCATTTCTTTATGGGATAGATTAAAAAAATCGATGTTAAAGAAGCTGTATGATAAACTAGTTCAAACAATAATTCTTTACATGCCATTCTGGCAAGTGGTCTACCAACTTGCAACTAACATTTAAATAAAAAATTTAGGGAGAGTTTCAAACGGGGTTCGAACATTGCTTTTACAAAGCATTGACAGCTCGTCTTACCAACTAACTAGGCTATCAATACATAATGTATAAAAATGAAAAATTGAAAATTAAAATCAAGGGAGCGTTACAAGTGGGGATCAAACCTGGCTGAAATTGCATGATGATATTGTGAAACTAAATATATAGTGTGGAAATAAAAAATAAAAAATTAAAAGCAAGTGAGCGGTACAAGTGGAGATTGAACCTTGGTTCAACAAAGTATTAGAAAAGCATCTTACAAACTAAGCTACTAGAATTGCACTACATTTATGTGAAAGATAATATATATATATTTGGTAGTCCTCTCCCTTCCCGTCCCTCATTAATTGTTCTCATTATCTCTTTATTAGAAGCACAAATTTCTAAATTTGTAAAATCAAAGTGCAATCAACGCTTAGATGGGTTACATTTTTTAAAAAAACACTACCACAAAACCCATTAGTTAAAGCATAAAAGTTAATTATGAAAAAATCACAAAGTTAACAAAATGAGATGCAAAGAATTCAATTTGTAACTAAAAATATGTACCTTGATCCAATGATTCACGAGTAAAATATGAGAGTCAGAAAGATGGAAGAGTAGGAAAACGAGAGAGTCAGAGAGATGAAGGAGTTTACATGGAGTGGAAATTGAGTTGGTTTCTCCCCACAGATTCCTTCCCCCATAATTATTATGCTTTAGAAAAAAATAAAGAAAAAGTAAAGGGGGCTGGAATTGAGGTAGTCAGTGTATAGAGGAATATATTCTCACCTCTACTTTACAACAACTTTTTCTATTAATAAAAAAATAAAATAAGATAATCAAACCACGTATAGAAATATCTTTCCTTCATTTTACATCAACTTATTTTGTTAATAAAAATTAAAAAATGAAATACAAAAACCACATGTAGAAGTATCTTTCCTCCACTTTACATCAACCTTTTTTGTTAATTAAAAATAAAATATATAATACGAAAACCACATGTAGAAATGTCACTCCTCCACTTCACAATATTAAAACTTATACAATTTTAGGAACACAAAACTTGCCAACAATTCCAAGAAAATGAGTTATGTACGAAAAGGTGCTAACTAGTCTATGAATCTTGAAAGCATAGTAAAGGGGGTTAGAATTAATGGGCAGGAAGCTGAAAGTAATGGCAATTAAAATATTAAGGTTTGCCATTTTTTTTTTCCTCATTATTTTGCTGGGGTGCTACGGTTGTGAATTGCATGCCAATCAATAAAGCATTCTGTAGCAGCATTGCAATGCAGCAATAAGGTTACATAGTGGCTGCTATTTAAAATCATGATGGTGTGCAAGCCCATTCTTGGCAATAAGGTTACATAGTGGTTCATCTTTGTCAATTGATTATTCCCTGCTCACTTTGCCATTTTGAGCTGTTATGTTATGTTGTTATCATATGCTATCCATAGTTATTAGGGTCTTGAAATCAGAACTGGTGACTTGGCAACCCAATCACATTAGCAGGTGAGTAGGACCACGATTTTTATTTTTTAAAAAATCTATAAATACATCATGAACACCTTATGCCGTTTCAGTCATTGTTTTAGGCAGAGATATCTTTAAAAGATGAACTAGAAACCATTCACCCTTTTCAAATGTCAAGGATATCTGCTGATCGATCATCGCATTAAACAGCATGAATTTCTCAAGGGACGATAAAATTCTCAGGCTCTGATTTAGGGTTTTTTATTTGAACAGTAGATGAGATTGTTTAGAATCAAGTTTTTTGCTGCCACGGTATGCCGGCGTATCATTATACTCGCGACCGTTAAGTAATGGTGGCTGCGACCACTATTTAAAACCATAAGTGAATTGTGAAGTTGTTGATGGAGGAGAGCTTAAATCAAGTCTGGAGTGGACAATCAAGTTGACTTCTATGCACGTTTCCTTCGTCAAAGATGTCGAAGTGGTTCATGAATTGAAGAACCATCTACGAAGTAAATATTCATTATAATTATGTTTCTTAGGGCTTAGTAAATACCGAATGCCACATTAGGAGTTTTCCTAGGGTAGCACCCTTAAACGATGGTATTCATTAAAAACAATGATTTCTTTTTTTTTTTTGGCAAAATGAGGTCTTTGTGCTAGACACGAAGTTCTCTTAATCAAAATGACATCATTTCCTTGTGCTAATGGCCGATATGGTACACTATAAACACTTCTCCAGTTCCATGAGTAGAAAGTAATATTTTGGATTATAGAAGTAGCTATACTTTAACCTTTTTTAATTGGCTAGGGAACTTTTACTTCAAGCATCATGCTTCAAGGTTTGCCCACTAATTCATCTTTCATTATTGTTCTGGCAGGCTGTGGTGCAGACATGCATGTTATTGTGAAAATTGAAGGTGCAGAATATATCAACTTTGCATTCAATTGTAACTGCGTCTGATGGAATAACTAACACATGGACTTTTTCATTTATTCTCTCTGTTTCGGCATTGCAGTTGCCTTCTGCTGTTAAATTGTATGGAATTCTTGTTTATGCTGAAAACATGTACAGATTTTTTTTTGCAGCCTATGGTTGCAAGGGGAGATCTCAGTCCGGAACTCCCTATTGAGGATGTTCCATTGCTACACGTGGTTTCTTTGGGTTGGATTGACAGATAGTGAGAGACGTAATAATGCCTTCTTTTATCTGTGTGATTACATAATGCTGGAATACCCATTCTGCCTGGGTACACAATGTAGGGAGAGATAATTAGAATATGCCGCAGCTTGAGTAGAGTCGTTATAGTTGCTTCAAACATGCTTGAGAGCATGATGATTCATCCCACACCGACACAAGCAGAGTTTTCATACATTGCTACTGCTGTCAGAGAAGGTGCTGATGCTGTTATGCTTTCTGGAGAAACTGCTCATGGAAGGTTAATCCTTTTATTTTATTCATCAGTAAAAAAGAATGAACTGAGAAACGGTAAAAATAAAAATAAATAAATAAAAATTGCAAGGAAAGGTATCTGTGTACGCAACATATGGGTATGCGACTTAGTAAAAGCCATACAATGGGAAACCGAGTGGTGCAAAACCAATTTAAGGAAAAACAATGTCTCCGATTGAAAATTTTACTTTTGTCCCTGATTGGAAAAAGTAGAGTCGATCAAACGAGGAATGTTCGCAAGATCTTCCTTAATTGGAATGCATATCATTTCTGAGCATGGAATTAAACACGAACGGTGAATGAAACTTATCTTGAAAGGTGGAATGGGAGGGGGAGGCTTCTTAGGAATGTTGGAACAAAATATGTTCGTTGGGAATGAAGTTTCAGTTCTTATTAGTAAGTTCTAGTTCTGTGGATTTTAGAAAAATTTTAGGTTCGGGCTCAGAACCTAAAATTTTAATTTCTAGTTCAGGATCTTAAATAGAGGGGCATGGGTGATGTATATTTATAGTCTTATTTTTCTCATGGGCTTTAGCTATTTGGGATATCACTATGAGAATGCCATATTGACTCTTTAATGGAAATGATCCACAATTTGTGGTAACTTCGGGCTATACAACTATAATAAGTATGTAGGTTGCCTTTGGTTAGATTTTGTTCTCATATTGAATTTGAGTTCTACGAAAGGTGAAAGAGACTCGAACACAGGAGATCAAGAGATCCCTTGATAGGAATCAGACCTGCATAGAACGCCACAATAGAACTAAGGAATTGATTCAAAGATTTTAGCAATGTTAACAATTGCATAGTAAGGGGCAAAAAAAAAGAAGAAAAAGCAACAGAATACAAGAGGCTAAGTTTTTCAAACATGCATGCGAATATCAAAATATAACTCTCTGAGGTACACTTCCATGTGCAATATATGCATATAACGTACATACACACGCACATATTTATGAATACAATTTGAAAAGTCACATTATTCTTGAGTTACAAAATCCAAAAACTGGAGTAAGATAAACTGTAGTGCAGTATACTAATATATCAGCATCATTTAGCAAAAAGATAGATTTGCAGTAGCTTGTCGCCATCATTCAAACAGTTTGTTTTTCAAGTCATGCAAGAAGCGAAAGTAAGCGAGCCTCCAAGCCTTATTGAGTGCTAAAGGAAGCAAGACGGCCCAAAAGACCACCACAAATCCAAATGGGATGCCCATGTAAAACCATTTCATATCGATCCACCCATTATCATCCTCATCCTCGTTTTCATTTTCATCATCGCTTGCAGGGACGACGGGATTAGGCACATGATCTCCTATGCAATGGTTTTTAAGCGGAGGACTGCATAGCCTGTTGTTGCCAATGAAACTAAGTGAAAATCCCTGAATTTGGGATCCTAAAGGAATTCTCCCCAAAAAGTCATTGTACGACAAGTTTAACCAACTCAAAAAATTTAAACTCGCTATGCTTTGAGGAATTTCGCCGGACAGTTGATTCATTGATAGTTCAAGGGACTCCAACAATTTCATGTTCCCAATCCTCAATGGCATCTTCCCTTGGAGTTTGTTTGATGACAAGTTTAGTCCTTGCAGACCCTTGAGATTTGTCAGCTCCTTCAGGATCTGTCTGGATAAGCTATTGCACGAAAAGTCGATGCTTGTAAGCCACTGGAGAGTACTGCTATATTCACGATCTTTGTTTTAAATTACTAGCGTCACTTCCTCCGTGAGTTTGAAACTTTTAGAGTCTGCAAGCGTGTAAAAAAGGATTCCAGGGCTTTGTTTATCTTGAGTCATCGAACTGAAATTCTATAAATTGAATACGATTCCAATTCTGCAAAGAATGAGATAAGATCCCAGAAAGGTTGTTTTCACCACGGTGCAGCATTTGGAGCCAAACCAGGGTAAGCATGGACCTTGGTATCTCTCTTGCAAAATTATTTTTACTGGGTTTTAGTACCCACAGGTTTTTCCAATTTTCCCGGCAATTTTGAAGGTCTTCAGGTAAAAGGTTCCTGGAGAGATCTAGGTAGGATAGATTTGTTTCCTTGCTAGTGAGCCTTTGACCTAGGCATGGAGCAAGAGATCGAGTGATGCTGTTATTAGACAGATCAACATAAGAAAGATGTGGTAGATTGAAGATCCTAGTTGGAATTAGGACTGAGATTCTCGCATCAGATATAACTGGTCTTTCCAGACTCTTTTGCGTTTGAAGCCATGTAGGAAACCGAGGAAACCACTCATACGCGTTTTGTTAAGCTGAAATGGGGGAGTCCAGTTAGAGTTGAATTGGAAATCTAGATATGGATTTGCCGATGCATACATGTCTTGCAACATCAACAAATTTGTAAAGTGTGATTGGGACAGGGTCCCTACTAAGAAATTGTTAGAGATATCAAGTAATTCTAATTTTGAGAGCCTCCCAAGGCTTATTCAGAAAATTTGACGACACAGCAAGGTAGGATAACTGTCTAAAGCTTTCCTTTTGATCAAGCAAATGGCCCCAGAGTTGATTCTCTTGCATAAACAATGTCTCTAAGCTTTCCTCCATTCATGAAGATAAATATCCTATGTAGTTGGCTACATCTCCAACAAGTCTGTTGCTCATGAGGTTTAGATCTCTCAAACGGCAAAGATTTTTTACGGACCTTAGAATATCCCCTACAAGGCGATTGCTACCTAAGTGGAGTTCTTCAAGCGAAGAGAGATTACCAATAGCTTTCGAAATTGTGCCTTGAAAATTATTGAATGAGAGGTCAAGGGCTTCTAGGCTAATATGATGTTACAACCACTCGGGTATGGTAGAGTTGAATCCATTTCCAAGAAGTTTAAAAGATTGCATGCTAGTCATGTTTTGAAGAGAAACGGGAACTAGACTAGAAGTACTATTTTCGGACAAATCTAGTGATGATATAAAAGGTAGAAGACTCGGAATAAGCCAACTAAATACTGAATAACTAAAAAGGTTTGATGAGAGATCGAGCATAGTGAGGGAAGATAAATTGACAAGTGAAAGGGGAGTAGGGGGGTTAGGTGAACAAGCGGACAAGTGAAGCTCGGACAAAGATGGAAACATATTCATCACCTGCAGCCAATTAGATGCCTCCCGAAGATCAACCCAACTCAGGCCAAGGAATTCGAGTGATGAAAGATGAGAAATCCAGTCAAGCCCCTCACCAGCATTCATAGCCTAATTAGGATCGCAAGACAACGCAAGCTTGTAACTTATCTTGTACGTTCCCAATACCGATACGCAAAAATACGCAAAAGATACGTATCGGGAACGTGTCGGAATAATTAAAATTAAATTAAATAAAAGATACGATTTGGGATACGAAAAGATACGATTTGGGATACGGTCGGATACGAAAAGATACGACTGGGATACGAAATTAGTGGAATACAATATTTTTTTTATTTTCATTTTATAGATATTTTAAATGACTATTTCTCTTATAGAGAAAGAAAAAAAATAAGAGTTAGGCACGATTCTCCTCAAAGCCAATAGACCAAGTTCAGGTTCTCCCCTCTCCTCCTCTTTCCAAGGAATTGTGACGAGTTCTCCTTTGAGCAAAAAAGAGTAACGATGATTCTCCTCTCCCTCTCCTCGTCTTCTCTAAGGTTTGGGAAAATTTCTCCTCAGAGGGAACAAAGCAAGACAAGTACTGTATGTTGAAACAATCTTCTCTTATTTCTCTGCCCTCGCCCTATATCAATTTCTTTCTCTCCTTTTTTGGTTGCTAAGTTAATTGGCCGTTTTGTTTGTCTTTTATTTATTTGTGAAGAAATATGAATGGATTTGTACACTTTACCAGTGCTAGCAGCAGCAACTCCTCTTCTACGTTAATTAGATGATGGCCTGCTTTTGTTAATTAGTTACTGACCTATTTTTGGTAGAGCCTACTTTTTTAATTAGATGATAACCTACTTTTGTTAATTAGATACTGGCCTACTTTAATTTAAATGTAACTTGATTTTTAGTTCAAGGTTGAACTCTAAAAATGTACTTAATATACATGCTAATGCCTTATTTAAGTTATTTCTCCTAAACTTAGAGCATATATATATAATTTATTTATTTTTTAGCTTTTTTAATATATCATATCTCATCGTATCCGTATCCTAGTTTTTGAAAAATTATCGAATCTTCGTACCGGATTCGTATCGTATCCAATATTCGTATCCGTACCCGTGCTTCATAGCTTGTAAGGTTCCCGAGTTGAGGAGGAATGACACACCGAAAACCTGACGCGGAGAGGTTCAAGTACCTTGAATGGGCAAGAGCACCAAAGAACTCAAGAATCGGTACTCCTCCAAAGCCATTCTAGCTCAGGTCCAAGTACTGGAGTTGCTTGAGCTAAGTCAAGGAACTACTTATGTAACCTCCTAGCTTGGACCTTTTATAAGAAATGTTGTCAGCTCTCAAGTCATTATCGGCAAAGGCGGCCTTATAATAAGGAGATGGCAGACCGAATGGATTCTGGAGACTAAGCCGGATTACATGGTGGGTGATGTTGTGGCAGCGGACTCCTTGCCACCTATAGCAATCTTCACCGGCCCATGAGGAGAACCGGTTGGTAGGATCTTCCAGCTCTGCCTTATTGATTACCTTTTTTTACCTTTCTTTTGTTCATATAAATATAAAACAAATCTGACGGAGGTTTCAACTCACTTTCTTCATCTCCTCTTCTATCTCTCTCTTCACATATCTATTCTTCAAAAGTCAGCGCCATCATTTCCATCATTCCCTCCTATTTTAACCTAAAAGGAAAAGAAAATAAGTTGATGTTGCACGAGAAGTTCCTGAGAACTTTTGCTTAGTTAACTAAGGACCCGTCCCTCTGTGTGAGATTTTATACTGGTGAATGCACAATGATTGGGATCTCATGGCGGTGGTTAGAAGCTGCACCACGACTACTACAAGTTCCACCGCTCTGAACGGTGATGGCGGCGGCGGTGGAGGAGAGCCTTTTGTTCCCTCCTCTTTGGAGACACAAGAGAATGACCCGTTTCAGTTTTGGGATCTCACAGCGGACTCGAAACGAGAAGACATCAATCCTTTCAAAGAACTGGAAGAAATTTGCAAGCCCTTCTTTCCTCGGGTGGAGGCGGGCGTGTCGCAACAAGCTCAGCCGGTAAGCCTTCCCCAAACCAACTCCTCCATTTCGGAATTTGGAGAATACATCAATGAACAACAATAACGATTACCCGTTTCTATTCATAGAGGATATGTACACCAACTACAACCCCAACAACAACTATTGATTCGGTTTTACCAAAATATTAGTTATTCTCTTTCTACATTCGTATTTTACTTCGATCAGCTTTCCATTGGCTGGAGGCCAAGTAAAAGATACTAGATAGTGTAATTCGACTTTAATTATTTAGTTTTAATTCATATATTATTGGTTGTCTAGCCTGGTGCTACCAACATCCGCATTGAATTATTGATTTAAATGGTGCCAAGAGTACAAATTTGAAAATTTTGGTTAACTGCTAAGTTTAGTGTTTCTATATTGATCGATGAAAAATAAATACACACATCAATAGATCTTTGAAAAGAAGCTTTCCCAGATTTTTACCTAATATATTTGAAATATAAATTTGTAATTCTGTTTTTTTATTTATGTGCAGGTCAAAGTCACAGAAGAGAAGGATGGTCACCCACATTACGGGCCGGAGACTTGCAGAAGATATTTCCGGAGACTTGCAGCAGATATTTGGGCGTGGTGCAAATATGGGCAGAAACCCATTAAGGGCTCTCAATATCCAAGGCTTTTTTATTTCATCAATTAGCATCTCCTTCCCTCTTATCAAATTTTTTCTAAATAATTTTCAAAATTATTAGTGGAAATTCAATTATCTTATCTATTTACAATAGCCATATATAAACTCCTTAAATTCTAATTTTTAAGGTAAACCCAAAAAAATTCATGAAATCCAAGGTAACCTTGGCCTCAATCATCAACCCCGAGTCTTGGATGCAGATCCTTTGAATTTTAAAAGTAATGAATTTATTGATTTAGACAATGTTGACCATTCTTTCTTTTTCTTCTTTTTATTATTATTTTTATTTTTGGTTGAATTCATATAGGTAAAAAAAAAAAAAAGGAAACCACATGAAAGAGCTTAATTTTTTACCTCGTAAGAGCACCCAAGCTTTGCCCATTCACTATAAAAGAACGGTAAAGAAAGAAACTAAGGATGGAAGAAAAGAAAGGTTAGAATTGTTAAAATTCATGACATTTTAAATTAAGAAGATTCACATTTTTGAGTTTAATACCTAAAATCGTACCGGTTAATAAATACCCAAGGTCAATATATCTTTTACACTTAGAAAGCCCATATAGATTTCAAAACTTTCAATCTTTCAATTCGATAAAATTTAATTTTTAAGGGAAAACCTACAAAATTCATGAAACTCGGAAAACCCATAACGATCTCAAAACCTACAAGCTTTCAATTCGATAAAAATCTAATTTTTAAGGGAAAACATACAAAATTCATGAAATCCCACATAATACTCATCATAGATTTCAGGTTTTGGATATGGATCATTTGGATTTGAAATATACTACTATCTACTTCATTTAGTGAAAAAAAAAAAAAGACTTATAGGGAGTTACTAACATCACTTGAATTGTTTCGTTTTTTAAGTCATCCAAGAAGTGAAAGTAAGCAAACCTCCAAGCCTTGTTTAGTGCTATAGGAAGTAAAACGCCCCAACAGGCCTCCACGAATCCGAATGAGTTGCCCGTGTAAAGCCACTACATATCAATCCAATCATCATTTTCTTTGTTTCATTGCTATTACCAGGTGGAGGGGTCATTAGATTGGGCATATGATCTACTGCACAATAATTTGTAAGCAAAAGACCACAGAGTTCATTGTTTGGGTGCCCATTGGAATTCTCCCTGAAAAGTTGTTTTATGCCAATTTTAACCAAGCCAAAAAAAAAGTGAAACTCGCAATGTTTTGAGGAATTTTTTCACTAGAGAGTTTGTTCATTGAAAAATCTAGGGACTAGTGATTTCATGTTGTTGATCCTTGTCGGCATCTTTCCTTGCAGTTTGTTTTGGGATGAGTTTAATCCTCGCACACCTTGAAGATTAGTCAACTCATTTAGGATATCTCCAGATAAACTATCTGCACAGAGGATCTATCATTGCAAGGCTGAGAATACGACCTCATTCTTGCTTAGGCCAAACATTATGCCTCCTGAATGTGTCTCACACATTCAGCGATATATTACACTAAATTTTTGGAAAAGTGCATTTAGACAAGTAGTGAAAAATGGATCTTACACATGTCACATTTGTGGCGCATCAGTATAACTGACAGCATCAATGAATGTAGCTGGATTGGAAATAGTTATGATTTGGTATGCTTTAGTTATGTACCACAGTAACAAACATTATAATTGGCTCAATACCAGTGAATCATTTTCTAGTCATTCATTGAGTGATAAATCACTACAAGTAGTGGAGATACACCATTTAAATAACAAAAGATCCAATATTTAAAAATTGTATCTAGAATAACTAGAAAGGTGGAAGCGAGATAAAATTTTGAAAACCAATTGGATTAAACTAAAGTTTTGTGACCGTTGTCAAATCAACTCCACGATTCAGTGGCCACTGATGAAATTTACCGACACATAAGAATTTATCATAGTAAGTAAAATATTTTTGATAATTTTAATCAATATTTTAGTAAAATATTACTTATTTAGGATTATTCATTAATAACACTTTTTCTTTGAATAACTATTCACTATTACTTAATTTATTTGTCGAATAATATCATTTTTTGTATAAAGTACATTAATCCATTTATCCAATGGTTAGTCCAGCTATCAAATTTTATATATCTATAACTTATAAGTGTGCTTGGTTGTCTACCTAGGTAAATGAACAAACAAACTTGTTAGCGGACTGTCGTTGAGATTATTAAAATGGATAGGAATAAATCTTGAGTCCGACTAATTACAGGAAATTTGTCAACTAAGCTTGAATATAACGAAACTTGATTCATTTGTAATCCTACCTAAAATGATTAAGAAAATATTTCGAATAATCAGTAAGGGTTTATTTGCAGCCCTATTTCTTTTTGGACAATAAGTTTAACGCTCATTTCATTTTTTTTTTTGGTATTGTTTTTACATTTTTCAGCATTTTTCAGAATTTTCATGAATTTTAGAATTATTATTCACTTCACATTTTTCTGGCATTATTTTGACATTTTTAAGCGTTGTTTGGAATTTTCATGAATTTTAGAATTATTATATATGTGTGTGTGCATATATATATATTATTTATTTTTTTCATTTCAAGTCATGAAGAAGAGAAGACAAATACTAAAAATGTAGAAAAAATTCCCAAAATAATACTAAAGGGAAAAGATATTCCCAAAGTTGGTGCAGGATAGAAGAATTCTCGGTATAGGTGTCTCACAATTGTGAATTGCGAGACATTACTTATTTAATATTGATCTTGCAATTTACATTTGTGAGACCAACAATTTTTTTCCTTGGTTTCGCAATTCACATTTGCAAGACTAATAAAAAATCAATTTGAACATGCAAATTAGAATTGCAAGTTTAATATTTTTTGTTAAACCGCCGTCGGATGTGCCTAGACAAGAATATTACGTGTCGACAAAATTATCTAGTGATGTCTAGCCTCCTGCCTATTCATCATTCGATGCTGTGTCGCAAATGTTGTCCATGCCAGGAGACGTCCCAGGACTCAAACCGAGGAGGATGGGCATTAGCTTAAGGAGTAGTGACCTCACTCTGGCAGCGTTCTCTCCTAGCGGCCCTGATAACGAGCTTGAGCCCATCGATGACCGTGAGAGAGGAAAGACGGTGTGAATCCCGACCAAATGTGGCACGGGTGGTCATCAAAGATTCAGATGACGTTATCGATTTATGTATTTATATGCACAATTGTGATATTTCAAACGAATAGAAAATGTCCGATTTGGGTGATCGTAAAATTCGATAATTTTATTACATATCCCGGTCAAATAAGATCGAACAAGTCCAACATAAAATGACCACAATGTAGGTTGCTTGCATGTGGCGACAACAATTTCAACCTTGCAATTGTGAATTGCGAGACTGAAAGCCAACTGGTATGTGAAATTCAAACTCGCAAACGAGAATTGTGAGTTTGGTATGGGAAATTCATACTTGAAATTAAGAATTGCGAGACTAAAACCTATTTTGAAAAAAGTTTTGGCCCGTACACTTACTTTGGGAATTTTTTTTTTCCTTTAGTATTATTTTGAAATTTTTTTCAAAAATGTAAGTAATTTGAAACAAAAAACAACCCAAAAATCTGTGCATATTTTTATTAATATTTTATTTGTCATTATGGCAGTGGGTGCCTCTGGGCCATTTGTTGCGGGCTCTGCAGTAATAAAAGAGCGTTGTAAGCGTTTTCAAGCAAAACGTCACCCTAATGCTGTAATTTCTTGCGTACGGTGCCACATCAAATGACATTTTTCTAAGAAACACTTATTAAAAAAAAACACATTACAGGATGAAAATCATACAAAACAAGTAACTTCGGAAAAGAGAAATTTCGATAGCACCATGTAGAAGAGAGTCAGACCCATACACAAAAGATCAAGAGATCCCTCCAACTAGAAACGAGACCCTGCAAAGAACACCCTAATAAGAAATGAACACACAAATTTTATCAATACTCACAAGTGCGTATAAAGAGCAACTAAAGAGTGTACAGAAACACTTGAAAATGTCTATTAGAAATCAAAATATTAGACACTCTTGAGGCACACTTCCATGTTCAAAATCGGTGTATGGACTCGATTTAGAAAGCCATGTAATTTAAGCAAATTGTGTGCGTTTAGAAAAACTATAAATTGAAGAAAGGTAAACTGCAAGGCAATATACTATTACATCATCATCATTTAGTAAAAGCTTAGACTTAATCATTCAAATAATTTGTCCTTCAACTCATCGAGAAACCGGAAGTAAGCAAATCTCCAAGCTTTGTTGAGCACTAAAGGAAGCAAAAATCCCCAAAAGCCCACCACAAACCCAAATGGGATGCCCATGTAAAGGCACTTCATATCGAGCCACCTATCATCCGCCTCTTTGTTTTCACTGCTATCTCTATGAGCAGGGGCCACTGTATCGGATGCATGATCTCCTTTGCAGTAGTTTGTAAGTGGAGGACCACAGAGCTCATTATTGCCAATGAAACCATTTGAAAAGCCCCCAATTTGGGTTCCTGATGGAATTCTCCCCGAAACGAAGTTGAATGATAAGTCCAAGGAACTCAAGAAACTTAAACTCGCCAAGCTTTGAGGAATTTCTCCAGAAAGTTGGTTCATTGAAAGATCGAGGGACTCCAATGATTTCATATTGCCAATTCCTACTGGCATCTTTCCTTTCAAATGATTCGAGGAGAGATTCAAGGCATGCAAATTATGGAGATTTGTTAGCTCCTTCGGAATTTCTCCAGATAAGTTGTTGGACGAAAGGTCTATGCTTGTAACCCACTCGAGATTACTGCTGTACTCAAGTTCTTTGTCTTTCACCACTAAATTCAATGTCTCCGTGACGTGGAATTTGAAGTGGTTATTAGGAAAAGCATAAGAACATCTCAGCGGGAAGTTGAGCTGGTCAATGACTTGAATCATTTCCTTGAAATTACCGAAGCATTTGGGGATAGTTTTGGAGAGTTGATTATATGCAAGGTCCACAATTTGAAGAGATTTCAGTTGACAAAGCTCGAGAGGAATTATGCCCGTCAGCCTATTCGAACGAAGGGCCAGAATTCTGTGTTCCGCAAAATGTTCCAGCATCGACCCGGGCAAACTTCCAGAGATTTCATTCTCACTGAGGTCGATTACTTGTAGATGATGAGCCCAACTTTGCAGAGTCTGAGATAAGATCCCTGAAAGATTGTTTCTCCGTATGTATAGAAACTGGAGCTTAAACAGGGAATGCATGGACCTCGGTAGCTCTCCCGTGAAATTATTATGGCTCAGTTTTAGTACCACTAAGTTTTCCCACTTACCCCAGCAATCGGTAAGCTCTCCGGATAGATGGTTTTTGGAGAGATCAAGATAATGTAGGTTTGTTTTTGCTGTACTATTCACACTATTCCTTTGTGGGAATCCCACATCGGAAGTGGAATGCAAGGGGGAGGGGGAGAGAGCCTATAAAAGAAAGGCTCCTCCTCCCCTCCTACTCATCCCATTCTATTTCTTCTCCTCCTTTTGTAATATTCTTCTATAGTGGAGTTTCCTCTTCTTATCCGTGGTTTTTTCCCGAAAGGGTTTTCCACGTAAATTTCTGTGTCCATCCAATTTCCTTTATTTGCTATTTGCTCTATTTGGTCGGGGTTTTATTACCCAACAGTGGTATCAGAGCAAGGTTTTTCCAAAGTATGCTCTGTGGTTGCAGCATTGTCTGATCTTCCACATCAGAAAATGAAAATTCCTTGGGGAGCTTTTCGTGGGGTTAGGGTGTTAATATCTACTTATCGTATGCTCTGTGATTGCCACTTTTAAGTGGATCTTTCACATCAGAAAATAAGTTAGATATTGGTGTTTCATCCTACGGAGGTGCTGCAGAAATTATATTGAAGGGCCGCTTCAATATATCATCACTATTCACGTGTTTTATCTTCCTTCGGGTATTCGGGAAAGGTATATTGGGTGATTAGGTGCATGTCTAAGGAAAATTTTGTCTAAGGAGTCTGGTACTTAAGCGGACCGTTTGTGTCCCTCCAGTCTTTCCTGGAAATTTTCCTGGTGCATTTTAATTTAACAATATACTAGTTGAAGGTAACCCAAGGAGATATTTCTTACGTGAAATAGTGGGAGCTATTCTGTATTCAACAACAGTTTGTGATAGAAGCAATGGCAGCAAAGGTTGATATCGCCAAATTTGACGGTACAAAGTTTTCGCTATGGAAATTGAAGATGAGGGCATTATTGGTAAAAGATAATTGCCTGGAGGCCATCAGTGATCGGCCGGCGGAAATCACAGATGACGCAAAGTGGAAAAGGATAGATGTAATGGCCCTTTCAAATCTGCATCTAGCCTTATCGGATGATATCTTATCAGGAGTAGAAGAGAAGAAAACCGCTAAGGAGGTTTGGGATCACCTCATCAAATTATATGAAGCCAAGTCACTTCACAACAAAATTTTCTTGAAAAGAAAATTGTATACCTTACGGATGTCGGAATCTACATCGGTGACGGAGCATTTACATACTCTAACCTCGTTATGCTCTCAACTTTAACGTTGGGACATACGGTTTCGCAACAGGAACGCGCTGAGATTTTACTCCAAAGTCTCCCAGATTCATATGATCAAATCATCATCAATTTAACCAATAATATTCTCACGGATATTTTGGTTTTCGATGATGTTGCTGCTTCGATTCTGGAGGAAGAAAATCGAAGGAAAAACAGGGAAGACAGACAGGCAAGCTCACAACAAGCAGAAGCTCTGTCTATAACTCGAGGAAGGTCAATGGAACGTGATTCCAGTGGGAGTCACAAACAAGGGAGGTCAAAATCGAGGGGTAAAAGGAATCTCAGATGCTTCAATTGCGGCAAGAGATGACACATCAAAAGCGAGTGTCGATTCAAAGGTGTAGACAAGGCAGAAACATCTCAAGGGTGCGTCGCCGAAGCTGATATTCTATATAGCGAAGCAGCAACGGTATTCAAGGAGAGATCAGAACTCACTGATGCTTGGATATTGGATTCTGGAGCAACATGGCATATGACCTCTCGTAGAGATTGGTTTCACACTTATGAACCTATCTCTGCAGGGTTTGTGTACATGGGAAATGATCATTCCTTGGAGATTGCTGGAATTTGCACCATCAAATTGAAGATGTACGATGGTATGGTACGCACTATTCAAAATGTGCGACATGTGAAGGGCTTGAAGAAGAATCTATTGTCTTTGGGACAATTAGATGAAAATGGATGCAATACCCGCATCCAAAATGGAATGATGAGGATCGTCAAAGGAGCGCTAGTTGTGATGAAGGCTGAAAGGATTGCTGCAAATTTGTACAGACTCAGGGGAGAGACTCACCTGGAGGCAGAGGCATCAGTTGCATCAACCAATTCTGCTGAAGAGACAAAGAAGTGGCATCAAAAATTGGGCCACATGTCGGAGCAAGGGTTGAAAGTACTCGCTGAACGGAAACTACTCCCGGGCCTCACAAAGGTTTCATTACCCTTTTGTGAGCATTGTGTTACAAGTAAGCAGCATAGATTGAAGTTCACTGCATCTGATTCTAGATCTAAAAATATTCTAGAATTAGTTCATTCTGATGTATGGCAAGCACCGGTTATATCTCTGGGAGGAGCAAGGTACTTTGTATCTTTTATCGATGATTACTCCAGAAGATGTTGGGTGTACCCTATCAGAAAGAAGTCAGATGTGCTCTCTGTCTTCAAGGCATACAAAGCGCAAATTGAACGAGAAACAGGGAGGAAGATCAAGTGCATCAGGACGGACAATGGCGGAGAATATACGGGGGATGACTTCGTTGATTTTTGTAATCAAGAAGGCATCAAGAGACAGCTCACGGTGGCGTACACTCCTCAACAAAATGGAGTGGCGGAGCGGATGAATAGAACTCTACTCGAAAGAACTAGAGCCATGCTAAGAACTGCAAGTATGGCAAAGTCATTTTGGGCAGAAGCGGTGAACACCGCCTGCTATGTGATTAATCGATCACCAACAAGATCAATTAATCTGAAAACACCGATGGAGATGTGGACTGGTAATCTAGTTGATTATTCACGCCTGCACACATTTGGGAGTCCAGTGTTCGTGATGTACAATTCCCAAGAAGTTTCGAAACTGGATCCAAAATCCAGGAAGTGTAGATTCTTGGGATATGCTGATGGAGTCAAGGGGTATCGACTGTGGGATCCCACTGCCCACAAGGTCGTCATCAGCAGGGACGTCATATTTGCAGAAGATAAACTGCAAAAGAAAGATGTAGGTGACACATCAATAGAAGTTCCAGAGACTACAACTATTCAAGAGGAAGAAAAGTCTGAACAGGAAGTTTCTTCTGAAGCAATACCAGAACACGAGGATCAAGGACCAGTTGAGTCTGAAACCATAGAAATTCGACGGTCAACTCGTGAGAAACACACACCAGCTTGGCAGTCTGATTATATTGTGGAGGGAAATATTGCATACTGTCTTCTAACAGAAGATGGGGAGCCGTCAACATTCAAAGAAGCAGTTGAAAGCTCAGAAGCGTCACTTTGGATGACAGCAATGCAAGAAGAAATTGAAGCTCTTCATAAGAATAAGACGTGGGAGCTTGTAACGTTACCGCATGGAAGGAAGCCCATTGGTAACAAATGGGTTTACAAGGTCAAACGAAATAGTGATGATCAGATTGAGCGGTATCGTGCAAGGCTTGTGATAAAAGGATATGCTCAGAAAGAAGGTGTTGATTTTATAGAAATCTTTTCACCTGTGGTTCGACTTACTACTGTTCGGATAGTTCTGGCATTATGTGCTACATTTGATCTACATCTGGAGCAGTTAGATGTGAAAACTGCATTTCTTCATGGAGATCTTGAAGAAGAAATCTATATGCTCCAACCAGATGGTTTTGAAGAACTAGGGAAAAAGAACTTAGTTTGTAGGTTAAACAAATCTCTATACGGCTTAAAACAGGCGCCGAGATGTTGGTATAAGAGATTTGATTCCTTCATATTGAGCCTTGGATACAACAGACTTGGTTCAGACCCTTGTGCGTATTACAAGAGGTTTGGTGTTGATGATTTCGTTTTACTGCTGTTGTATGTTGATGACATGTTGGTATCAGGCCCCAACAAAGTTCGTATCGAAGAACTGAAGGCTCAGTTGGCTAGGGAGTTTGAAATGAAGGATTTGGGACCAACAAACAAGATTCTAGGGATGCAAATTCACCGAGACAGAAATAACAGGAAGATTTGGCTATCTCAAAAGAATTATTTGAAGAAAATCTTGCACCGCTTCAATATGCAAGATTGTAAGTCAATCTCTACCCCTCTTCCTGTTAATTTCAAGTTATCCTTAAATATGTTTCCTAGCAATGAAGCAGAGAGGATGGAGATGTCTCGAGTGCCGTATGCATCAGCAGTGGGGAGTTTGATGTTTGCCATGATATGTACGAGACCAGACATTGCACATGCAGTGGAAGTGGTTAGTCGATACATGGCAAATCCTGGTCGAGAGCATTGGAATTCTGTGAAGAGGATCCTAAGATATGTCAAAGGAACCTCGGATGCTGCTCTATGTTATGAAGGATCTGAATTTACTGTCAGAGGATATGTTGATTCTGATTATGCAGGTGATCTTGATAAAAGGAAATCCACTACAGGCTATGTGTTTACAATTGCAGGAGGAGCTGTGAGCTGAGTATCTAAGTTACAGACAGTTGTGGCGTTGTCTACAACAGAAGCTGAGTATATGGCAGCTACACAAGCTTGTAAAGAAGCAATCTGGATAAGAAGATTCATGGAAGAACTTGGGCACAAACAAGAGAAGATTCTCTTGCACTGTGACAGTCAAAGTGCCTTGCACATTGCAAGGAATCCAGCTTTTCATTCCAGGACAAAACACATAGGAGTACAATATCATTTTGTTCGTGAAGTGGTGGAAGACGGGAGTGTGGATCTACAAAAAATTCACACAAAAGACAACCTAGCAGATGCACTGACAAAGGCAATCAACACTGACAAGTTCACTTGGTGCAGATCCTTATATGGCTTGGTGGAAACGTAGACGGCATGGTTGTGGGAAGATAGAGAAGGTGTGGAGATTGTTTGATCCTCAATCAAATCTCCAAGTGAGAGAATGCTGTACTATTCACACTATTCCTTTGTGGGAATCCCACATCGGAAGTGGAATGCAAGGGGGAGGGGGAGAGAGCCTATAAAAGAAAGGCTCCTCCTCCCCTCCTACTCATCCCATTCTATTTCTTCTCCTCCTTTTGTAACATTCTTCTATAGTGGAGTTTCCTCTTCTTACTCGTGGTTTTTTCCCGAAAGGGTTTTCCACGTAAATTTCTGTGTCCATCCAATTTCCTTTATTTACTATTTGCTCTATTCGGTCGGGGTTTTATTACCCAACAGTTTTCTCGTTAGTTAACTTTTGACACAAGAAGGGAGCAAGTGACCCACGGATTGAATTATTTGAAAGATCAAGTCTGATTACTCTCGAAGAAATGTGGGGTAGAGGACCGCTAAGAGCATTGGAGCCAATGAAAATAGACCCTACCAAAGACAAATCCGGAATACTGCCAGGGATGTGGTTGCGGGAGAGATCAAGATGGTAAAGATGAGATAGGCTCGAGATCCAAGTCGGGATTGGGACTGATATTCCAGCATCACACATTACCAGCTCTTCCAAATTCTTCTGTGACCGAAGCCATGTGGGAAACTGTGGGCCCACCTTTGTATTGCTCATATATAATGACTGGAGTTGAAATGGTGGAGTCCAGTTGGAGTAGAATTGAAAGCTTAAGTACGGATTTGCTTCCACGTGTAAAAATCGCAACCTTGTCAAATTTAGGAAGAACACTTGGGAAAGAGTCCCCGCGAAGGAATTATTAGAGATATCAAGTATTTCTAATTTTGAAAGGCGTCCAATACTTTTTGGAATGGTACCATTCAAACTACATGAGGAAATATCAATGTAACACAGCCTTTTAAACTCTCCAAGTTCTTAAACAAATGACCCGAAACTTGATTCCCCCACAGCGATAATTTCTCTAATTTTTCTTTCGTGCATGAAGATAAATATCTTATATATTTGGATAAACATCCATCAAGATTGTTGTCCCCCCAGATCTAGCACTCTCAAGTTGCAAAGATTGTTGCCAATAGCCTTTGAAATTGTACCTTGAAAATAATTTGATGAAAGATCAAGGGTTTCTAGGCTAGTGTAATTGTACAACTACGCGGGTATCGTTGAGTTGAACTTGTTAGAAGCAAGTCTAAGGGATCGAATGCTAGTCATATTTTGAAGAGAATTGGGGATTGCACCGCCAATTTGATTATTGGACAAATCAAGTGATAATAGATAAGGAGTCCGACTCGGAAAAAGCCATCTAAAGACTGAATGATCAAGAGAGTTCGATGAGAGATCGAGGATGGTGAGTGAAGAAAAATTGACATGTGAAACAGGAGTAATGTTTGTAAGATGGCAATCTGACAAGTGAAGCTCAGACAAAAACGGGAGCATGTTCACCATCTGAGGCCAATTAGATGCACCCTCAAGATTGATCCCACTAAGGTCAAGGAACTCGAGTGATGAAAGATGAGAAATCCATTCGAGTCCCTTATAAGCATCCATATCAGAATTATACCTGGACCCAAGCGCCAGAAAACGCAGGCTTGAAAGGTTCTGCAGTCGAGAAGGAATAGTGCCACCGAACTCCGCGGAAGTCAGGTTAAGGTACTTTAAATTGGCAAGTGAACCAAAGAACTCGGGAACCTGAGCTCCTCCGAAATCATTCTGGCTTAGGTCCAAGTGCTGAAGTTGCTTGAGCTGTGTCAAAGAAGGACTTATGTTACCTGATAATCTGGACCTGTTGTAAACAGAAAATAATTTAGCATTAGGGTGGTCAAGCACAGAAGGATCTTGGGCTGTATTCCGTAGGCTAAGCCGGGTTACGTGGCGGGTGATGTTGTGGCAGTGGACTCCGCGCCACGCACAGCAATCTTCGCCAACCCAAGAGGAGAGTCGGTTGGAAGGATCTGTGAGGCCTCGCTTGAAGCTGAGGAGGGCTTCTCTTTCTTCTCCCCTGCATGTTGGATTTGCTTGAGAGAAGAGCCCTCTGAGTTGCCACCAGGAAAAAATGACCAAGACAAGGGAAGAATATTTTGCCAACATTGCTATTTAGTTAAAGCAAGAAAGAGAGGGTATTTGAGGTAGAGGATACGAGGCATTTGTTTCAGACTAGCATTCTTTATATATAGAATCTTCCAGCGCACACGCTAGACGCCAGAAGCCGCTGCCTTTGCTGGAAAAATTCCTCTGGAAAATTTCTCAAATTTAAAATGGTCTAAGGGTAGTTAGGGTAGCAATTGTTTCGTTGTTGTAGTCAAAGCAATGAGTGCTTTTGTGTGCTTGAGTATACTATAAATTTAGGGTATGTACATTTCCTAACGGCAATTAATTTCAAATATTATATTTGCATAATTTTTTCATACACATTATGGCAAACCAATCAATGCACATTCTGATGAAGGAAAAATTGGCATTTGTGATTTTCAATTGTTTGCTACAGCATTTTCAATGCTGTTAATTTTTTGTGGAAGGACACCAAAGTCATTCACTTCCAGTGCTATTAATTATGTTCGATCCACGTTTGCTGCCCTTGCCCCTCAATGCAGGTCACGACCTGCAAAAGTTTCAATTGTTTGCAACCACTTTTCCTGTGGTATTAACTATGTTCGATCCACATCTGTTGCCCTTGCCCCTCAATGCGGGTCACGACCTGCAAAAGTCATGCAACGAAGCCGAGAGAGAGAGAGGAGAAGCATGCAAGCAATTATTTTGAGGATAAGTCATGCAACGAAGCCGAGAGAGACAGGGAAAATGGAGCTTATGAAGTTCTCTAGATTTTTTTATCTATAAAAGAGGCAAGCACACATTATTTAGATTCCATTTTGAAAATTCTAATTGTACAGATTAAAAAAATAGGTAAAAGAAAAGGAGGATGAGCCAATTTTTATGTAATTTCTGTTAGCACACACCTAACATCTAAACAGTAAAAAATTCAAAATAATTACTGATGGACACATAGGGGAGGGGGTGGAATAGGTGTATCTTCGCAAATGACATTTAAAACAAAACCTTAATCTTATAAAGGAAGCAAATAGTAAGGTCCAAAAAAGTTTGCAAAGATAGTTTACTAACTTTGCAAACTGCTGTATATGCAGAAAATTAAAGGGACACAGATTGGTAGAGTTCACCCAACCATTGTTTACTCCTCTCTTCCAATAGTAACTACTCGCGTAAGCTAACCCTTTTATCTCCAAGGTCAAGAGGTCGTTAAAGCTTTTACAAGCAAGCCAACTTGCAAGTTGATCCCTTCCTATCTCCAATGCCAAGAGGTTGTGAAAGCCTGTAAACACAATAATTAGAAATGCAATACACTAAAACCTAACACCCGAGCATCAATTATATATCAAGTTATGGAGCATAAATTTGATCATAAAGATTAAAAGAAAATTGCTTGTTTAGATCAAAACAGTTAGGCTCAGCACAAAAACAATCTCACCAACACAAGAATGAGAATTTTACATATCAATCAAAAATCAGATCTCCTTGAGAAAATTCAAAAACAAGTTGAGCTCGGTAAAGGAGAATTTTGCTAAGAGCTTTTCATTTCTGCTAGGCTAGGGAAAATGTGTCTCAAACTGCTAGGTAAGATACATATATGTTTCCTTCCAACGGCTTCTCGCCAAGAAAAGATATTAAGAAAATATTTTCAATATAAAATCCCTTGATTTGTTGGACGAGGAAATCAGTGAAATATTGGAAATTAAAGAAATATTTGTCAACTCTAAATTGATTTAAAAAAACTGCTCCAAATATAATATATAATTGAAACACAAGGTTCACAGATTTACCTTACAGAAAGGAAATATTCTCTCACCCTTGATTTGCTCCAATGACTTTTTTAGAAAATATTCTGTTGAAAGAAAATCTCTCGGCTGTTATACAACTATATAACATCTTTTTGTAGAAATATTCTGCAAAATAAATCTCAAAACACATTCTTTCCTAATAAAACAATTAACAGTATGCAACAAAGTTTGACGACATGCAAACTATTAGTTGTGTTATGCAACAGAGTTTGACAACATCAAAACATACGCAAACTATAAATCTATGTGCCGACAATTATAACAGTGTAAATCTTTCGATATTTCACTACTATAATGAGAGTATATCACCAAGCTACATGAAAATTAGCATGTTCTCAATTTTTTTTTTTTTTATATTCATTCAATCCATACGATTAGAATTTTCATAAAAAGGCTTAATTAACAGATGCTTGCTTCTTTCATGGATAAGAAATCTATGAAACTTTTTAAACTCCGTTTTTTCCATCTAAACACTGCATTTTCCGAGGTACGCTTCAATGTGCAATATTGATATATGGACTTGATTTGAAAAGCTATATAATTCATGTGAATTCTGTATGGTTTGAAAACTATAAATTGAAGAACAGTAGATTCCAGCCATTTTCATTTTTTGCTTCAACTTTTTCGATGCTATCGACTTTTCCACATCTTTTACTTTGCCACTCAATACAAGCACTCGATTTCGTCCGGTACACTCAGGATCATAATTTGGGACATTTCAAGCATTGTTTAATATTTATTTTATTTAATTTGGATTCAAATATCCAATTAGACTTATCCCACTTTAGTCAATAAAATGGGTCTTGATTTTATTTTACTTTATTTTCAATTTTATCCTTAAAATCAGATTATTATTCAAATTTTAAAATGCAAATAATAACAAAATATTAAAAAAGAAAATTAGAAGAATACAAAAAATCTACTCGTTGAGCTCCAAGTACTTTCCTCTTTTTGCCTTTTCTTGCTCCTCACACCTTCAATTTTCAAACTAGGAAACATAAATATTACATTCAAGGGAAATTTCATCCTTCTTGTCTCCATCAGAACTTTCAATCTTTGTATCTTGGGGCAACAAGTCAGAGATACTGTTACTCCGATATACCCGTAATAGGCGCGAATCATCTAAAGAGAATGACTTGGTTTGTACCTAAGCTATCCAATTAATTTATTAGTTTTTTGTTTTATCTCTCAATTTTCAAAATCTGTACAATGAGTGATAATTTATTAATTCTGACAAATCGAAAAATTGTTCGTGGCAACCATTCCCGATTCCATCGAAAATTTGAAGGTCAACCCCAACAATTTTAGACGAGATGACTTAATCTCCGATTCTTAAATAATCGACGGAGTTTGCCACCGCCACCACCGCTGTTCCTCCACTGAGCGTTCAAAACAAACCGTTTCGATTCACTTCAAGAGATGGAGGCCAAAGATACAATACTAAACAAAGTGATGAAGGTAGCTATTGCCCTCACCACTGAACAACCTAAAGTCAACAAGGAGGCTATCGATAAGAGCTCAAAAGCACGTGTTGAGTAGGATCAAATTGCTTACATGTGTTGCAACTATATCCTTAATAGACTTAGCGACAAGCTCTACGACTACTACAAGGATCCAACATCGCTAAAGACCTCTGGGAAGGACTTCAAAAAAAATACGACATAAAAGAAGCCGGATCTAAGAAATATATTGTCTCTAGATACTTTAAATTTAAGATGGTTAATAACAAACTTATAGTGACTCGAACCCATGAATCCCAACATTTTAAATCATCTTGTAAGTACACTTCAAGTTTCCTTTATCGATTTCTTTTTAGATGGGCATATGGTGAAACGGGTCAAGCCTGAGCCTTCTCATATTTTATGAGACCAGTAGCTTTCTGAATCCCAGCAATTGAATATTCCCCATATTTATTAATATATCCTTTTCTACAATGGCAGAGCCTTTGCTTTTAAACTCTACTCATACAAAACAGATCCGACGGCTTATTTGCTTTCTTTGATGCTGTCAATTTTTTACCGCTTTCCCTTCTTGATTTGGTTGATTCCGCTTGTTTATTAATATTAGGATATTAAGATTATTTAGAGTTAATTAACTCCTTAAAATATTACATCTTAGGGGCCCATTTAGTTCGAGAAATTGATTAGGGAATGTCACGTTCTAGTGTTTAACTGAGCTCTAAAATGTTAGAATCCAAAAGTGGGAGGGGGAGCTTGAAATTCCTGAGTTGGGAGGAGGAATGTGAGATTCTAAATATGCACATGAAATAGAATGTTGAAGTTACTCTCATAAATGGACAAATTGACAAAATTCTCATTTAAGTATAGTTCATATAACTTAAAATAATATTAATAATAATGATAATAATAACAATAACAATAGTAAATAAATATATTATTCATAATAAAGAGTTGATAGTACTATTTTTAAAATTTTATTATTATATTATATAAATTGTATTTTTAGTTAGTAAATGTTTGAATTAAAATCTTCGTCCTTTAAAACTAAAAAATAGGCAAAAATTTTATTTTAGTGTTTATTTTAAAATAAATATTTTTTATCGGGTAAATAGTTTGCTATATTTTATGTTATAGATATTATATTTTTTTATAAGTGTGTTGATGGAAAACTTTAACATTCCTTAAATCTAATTGTTTATACCAAACATAATAATCACATTACGACTAAGTATACCAAATGGAAGAATGTCACATTGCGAGCATTGCATTCCTAAGCATCACAATCCAAGGAATGTGATGCAAGGTGGGAACGTGAGATTTCACCAACCAAACAGCCTTAGATATTGAGTTTGAAATACCTATACAACTGATCAATATATATAGCATATAAGGTTAATGAGTTCTAACTCGTAACGCCTACTAAACCCAATCCATATTTATGTAGCTTATATAGAATATATTATTGAGATATGTTATATCCTCAACAATCTCCTCATATATTCTACATATGGTACAAGCCATAGAATAAGTAATGTAATGTTCAAGTGAAATTGAATCATCCATATCACAAAATAGAGTTCTATAATCTAAATAAAACATAAATAGAACTCCAACAAAAATCAACCACAAGTTTTAAAACAAATCCTATTTACCCTTTTTTTCTTTTTTCCTTTTTTACCTATACTATTTTTTTTCTTCCCAAAAATCCAACAGGGCAGTGACCAACCCCACCCCCCCTCCCCCAATCAGCTCCTCCAGTGTGTGTAGCAACGCTTATTAAATTCTCATAAAAGTAATACCTTCAGCATCTTCGAAGGCCTTGATTCACCGAAAAGAAAATAGACTTTAGATTTCATATTATAACATCATTGTGTATTCATGCAATCCAGGAAAACAAGGTTCTTTTTAATGAGTTTCAAGCACACCAGAGGAACACATTCTTTGATTTGTTAATTTTCGGGTCAACTTAACTTAAGCTTTTATCAATAGAGCTTTTGAGAGGGTTCAAAAATAAGTTGTGTAGGCATCTAGATATGTAAAGAGCTACTAGATAATTTATGTTTGTTAATAAATTATTTTTAAAAAGGGGCTTTTCCAAGATGAAAATAACCAAAAAGACCATATTCTTGCTCATATATAACTTTCTAGACTCTTGACTGTTTGGTTTATTGGCCCCTTGTTAATTTAATATGGACACATCTTATATTCAAGAAATGCTCGAAATCCTGTGAACCCACTATGCAGCAAATTCTGAGAATTTTCTTTCATCACCAGAATCACATCAGTGCTGCTTTGCAAGGTTGTAATGGCAAAATATTCTAATTTGGATGTTTGGCAAACGTAATAAGGGCAAAGACAACTTAACATATTTAAAAATAACAAAGAAATAAAGAAAAGAAACAAGAATGCGAAGATAAAAGCTAAAAGTAAGCTTTTGGGAGAAGCTATAAATTTTAGCTTCTCTAAAAGCACAAATTGGCTTTTCGAAAGGCAAAAAGGAAAAAAAGAAAAAGAAAAAGAAAAAACCTTTTGTGGGTTTTGAAAATTTTGCCAAACACTTCATTTTCTTTCGAGAGAGCTTTTCCGGCACAAAAACTAAAAATAAAGTTCTCTCGAACTAGCACTTTGACTATTTATAAAATGAGGTTTCCCTCTCTGTTATGCCCAAGTAGATATATCACTTCAAATTAAAGCCCAACAGATTGCTTGAGCGTGTTCTCATAGCCAATTTAATACAATTTAATGATAAGTATTTTAAATATTTAGACCCGCACAAGAGAATTTTACATAACAGAATTTTATGAAAATTAATATGTTATCCTACTTTTATCATGTTCATATAATCTGTATTATTGAAATTTATGAAGTAGACCTACAGCGATATCATTTCAAGGTTTACACTATTCTCCGGTGAAATAAGGTTTTTTATATATATTTTATTGTAGGCTCTATTTTTCTGGTAAAGCAGGAGCCCAAGTCCACAAAAAAAAAAAAAATTGTAGCCACCAAGTGATTGCCGTGGCCCATCTTCCATTTGAAAAAGCCCACTGATATTTACTCATCCAATCAACAGTAATTATTCCCACTCTCTCGCCTGGAGGAATCATCCTTCAACCCAGTGAGCCCGCCAACACCGAGTTAGTGAATCCAGAGAGAGAGAGAGATGTTCCCGCGGGCGATCGTGCCGCCATTGATGGCGAAGATTGAAGAGCTCATCGAAGAAACGGAAGAAGAGCTCACGGTTATTGGCAGAATGATCGGTTCGTACTTCTACTAAAGCCTATCTTGTAATTTTTTTCCTTAATCTTTTTTGCTTTTAACGTTATTGGTTTAGGGTTTAACCTCGTGGGTTTATTGGGGGAAATGAAGAAAAAGTGGATAAACTGTAAATTTTTCAATTGAATTGTTTCTGGTTTTAGGTCTAGAAAATGTAAAGAAACCGTGAGAATTTTAGTGTAAGACCTCGTGGCATGATGAATATAAAAATTTACTAATGCTCGAGTCAGGGAACTTTTATGTCAGTTTGGTCGTTGACGATAAATTTAGGAGATGACACGAAAATAACTCTTTTATGTACCCAATTAGATAGAGAAGCAATGAAAAAGGAGAGGTGTAAACTAAAGTTGAGCATAGTTGGCTCAATTTGAGTGTGTCCTTGGCCAATTCATTCTTCCAAATAGAGGCAGTTCTGTTCATCACCTCTACTCCCAACTGGTCTATCTGTTTGTTGAACAATTTTCCTTCATGAAGCTGGGCTGCTCTTAGCTTTTATTTATTTATTTATTATTTTTATGAAAGTAAAGCCTATTAATACAGGAAAGGATACATACACGAAATACAAAGCAAAAACTGATTACGGAACGAAAAGCTTTCAATATGAGCAACTTCAAAAGAGATGAGACTTTGGTAGACCCAAACAGATAAAATAAGGAGCGGTACAGCACGACTTTAGGCATGCCAAGGCTGGCATGGAATCAGGCCCTGCAGAGAATACCACAACTGGACTAAGGATCAGATTCAAAGACTTTAGCAATGCTCACTGTTCCATAGGACATATGAAAGAAAGGGGAATCACTTTTATCTGGTAACTAAGTGTTTCAAATATTGCAGACCGATTTCAAAGCGTTAGATACTTTCTGAAGTACACTTTGATGTGCAAATTGCACAATGCAATATAGATTTGTGGAGTTAGTTTGAAAATCCATGTAATTTATCATGTGCAATTGCGTGAGTTCTAAAAACTATGAACTGTTGAAAGGTAAATTGCAATGCAATATACTACTCTATCTACATCATTTAGAGTAAAAATAGACTTGTAGGGACTTACTGACATCACTTGAATTGTTTGTTTTTGAAGTCTTCCAAGAGACAGAAGTAAGCAAACCTCCAAGCCTTGTTTGGTGCTATAGGAAGTAAAGTGCCCCAAAAGGCCACCATGAATCCGAATGAGTTGCCCATGTAAAGCCACTGCATATCGATCTAATCGTCATCCTCTTTGGTTTCATTGCTATTACCATGTGGAGGGATCACTGGACCAGGCACATGATCTCCTGCACAATAATTTGTAAGTGGAGGACCACAGAGCTCACTGTTGCCGATGAAGCTAAGTAAGAAGCCTTGGATTTGGGTGCCCATTGGAATTCTCCCTGAAAAAAAGTTGTATGCCAATTTAACCAACACAAAAAAATTTAAACTCGCTATGTTTTGAGGAATTTCGCCTGAGAGTTTGTTCATTGAGAGACTCCAGTAATTTCATGATGCCAATGCTTGTCAGCATCTTTCCTTGCAGTTTATTTGAGGACGAGTTTAATCCTCAGAAACCTCGAAGAAACTCATTTGGGATCTCTCCAGAGAAACTGTTGCGCAAAAGGTCTATCGTGCAAGCCCACTGAGAATACTGCCTTATCCTTGCTCATTGCCTTCGCTTGATCACTGAAATTGTCTCCAATAAATTTGCAGGTATGCTATTGTAAATTATGTCAAACATTATGCCTCCTGAATGTCTTGGTGTGATCATTGCAGGAAAGTTGGCAAAGCATTTTGGAATAGTCCTGTCAACAATTTGGAGGAAATTAAGGAGGCAAAGTTCAACAGGAATAGTGCCACTCACCTTCTTTGAGTGAAGGACAGGAATCCTTAGTTCAATAAACAGTTATAGTATTGTCCCAGGTATGCTTATGGAGAATCTATTCTCAGTAAGGTCCATAACTTGTACAGAACTCAAATTGGGCAATGATTCAGATAGGTCTCCCGAAAAATTGTTTTTACGCATGTGTAAAGACTTGAATTGAGTCAGGGAACCCATTGACCTAGGGAGCCCATTGACCTTGGTAGCTTTCCCGTAGAATTATTGTTGTTGAGTTTTATTCCAAACTTTTCCAATTCATATAGCAATCTGGGAGCTCTCCGAATAAAAGGATTTTAGAGAGATCTAGAGACATTAGGAGTGTTGCCTTATTATTTAACCTTTGAGACGAGAAGGCAGAAAGTGATCCATGGAATGAATGATGTGAAAGATCAAGTTGATCGAAGGTTATTGGAGGCAAGGAGGATAGAGTTTATGAACGTTAAATTAGGAATATCGACCGTGATGTGATTGTTGGACAGCTTAAGAATGAGTAGATTAGATCCAAGTTGGAATGGGGTGTGAGATTCTAGCATTGGGAATAAGTTATTGAAACAGATTCTTTTGTGTTTGCAGTCATGTAGGAAATGGAGGCCCCATACTTGTATAACTCATAACTATTTTCTCGAGTTAAAACGGAGGAGTCCAATTAGAGTTGAATTCAGAACAAGCGGGGATTTGCCGACACATTGAATTCTTGCAACCTCATCAAATTTACAAAGTGCAATTGAGAAAGAGTGCCTACCAAGGACTTGTTAGAGACGTCAAGTACTTCTAATTTTAAAAGACGCCCTATACTTTTGAGGATAGTGCCGTTAAAATGATGTGATAGCCTCCTCAAGTCTCCCAGTTGATGAGGCAAATGGCCTGAGGCTTGATTCCCACACAAAGATAATTTTTGTAATCTTTTCTTCATGCATCAAGATAAATATCCCATAAATTTGGGTACATCCAACTAGTTTGTTTGCCCTTCAATTCTAGCACTCTCAAATTGCAAAGGCTTTTAACGGATGCTGGAATTTTTCCTTCAAGGTTATTGTATGACAAGTCAAGTTCTTCAAGTGAAGTAGGATTACCAATGGCCTTTGGAATTGTACCTCGGAAAACATTTGATAAAAGATTGTGGATTTTTTTTTTCTTTCTTTTTTTGCTAGTGTGATCGTACAACCACTCAGGTATGCTAGAGTTGAACTTATTAGATGCAAGTCTAAGGGATTGAATGCGAGTCATGTTTTGAAGGGAGTTGCAGACCTTCCATGTCAGTACTAGATAAATCAAATGATAATAGACAAGGAGGAAGGCCCGGAATAAGCCAAGTAAAGACTTGATGATCAAAAGAGTTCCATGAGAGATCAGGGACGGTGAGTGAAGAAACATTGACATGTCAAAGGGGAGTAATGTTTGTAAGATGACATTTTGACGACTGAATCTTAGATAACAAATAAAGAGAAGTACTGTTTTGGTTAAAAACGCTTCCCACTCGATCCTATTACTGCATTACCCCACCAAGTGATCCCAGCCCCGACTACTATTATAGCAAATAAAGTATATAAAAGAAAAAAAGAAAAGAAAACACCGATATGCTTGTGTGTATGTTGTGTGGGCATTTTGAAGAAGAAAAAAAGCCAAAGGACTTAAAATCAGAGTTGTGAGATCAGAACTATGTAAACGTGTGTTTGATTGTTTGCCTCTGTAAACGAATGAACAACTCGTTTCTCAACTGCTGCTGAGCTTATTAAAATGGATAAGAACAAATCTTGAGTTCCACTGACTAGCAAATTTGTCAACTGGGTTTGAAAATACTGGAACTCGACTCATTTGCACTCCTACTTAAAATGATTAAGAAAATATTTCAAATAATCAGGAAAGGGCTTGTTGGCGGCACTATTTCCTTTTGGACAGTAAGTTTTAACGTTAATTTCATATATTAAGGTATTTTTTCTGTCATTTTTTTGAGTATTGTTTGGAATTTTCACGAATTTTAAAATATTACATGCATATATATTATTTATTCATTTTCATCATTTCAAGTCATGAAGAACAGAAGACAAATACTAAAAAAGTAAATAGTTTTAAACAAAAAACAACTCAAAAATCTGTATATATTTTTATTAATATTTTTTTTGTCATTATGGCAATGGGTGCCTCGGACCATTTGGTGGGGGCTCTACAGTAATAAAACCATGCCGTAAGTGTTTTCAACCAAAACGTCACTTCATGATGCCGTAATAAATAATTTTTCTCATATATTAAAAGAAACAAGCTTATTTCTGAAAACGGATATAGTAGAAAAGGGAAAGAAAATAGCATATTACAGGATGAAAATCGTATAAAACTAGGCGGCTTTGTAAAAGAGACTTTGGTAGCAGCATGTAGAAGAGAGCTAGACCCATAGAGCTGGACCCATACGCAGAAGCTCAAGGCATCCCTCCCTCCCTCCTGCCAAAGATGAGACCCTGCATTGAACGCCCCTATGGGACTAAGAAACAAACACAAAGATTTCATAATGGTTCATAGGTGCATAGCCAAAGCGACAAAAGAAAGTAAGGGGAACAATTGAAAATGTCTATTAGAAATCAAAATATTAGACTCTCTGAGACAAACTTTCTTATAATTTAAGCGAATTGTCTGAGTTTTAAAGGCTATAAATTGAAGAAAGATAAATTGCATTAGAGCACGCTACTATATCATCATTGTTTAGTAAAAGCTTAGAAATAAAAGCGACTCACCGACATTATTTAAATAATCTTGTCTTTCAACTCATCCAGGAAGCGGAAGTAAGCAAACCTCTAATCCTTGTTGAGTGCTAAAGGAAGCAAAACGCCCCAAAAGCCGACCACGAATCCAAATGGGATTCCCAAGTAAAGCCACTTCATATCAATCCACTCCTCCTCCTCCTCCTCCTCCTCCTCGTGTTCGTTCTTACCACCACGAGCAAGGTTCACAGGGCCAAGCTCGTAATCTCCTGCACAATATTTTACGAGTGGCGGGCCGCAGAGCTCATTGTTGCCAATGAAACTAAGTGAAAACCCCTGTATTTGGGTTCTCAATGAAATTCGGCCTAAAAAGTTATTGTATGACAAGTTCAACCAGCCCAAGAAATATAAATTAGCAATGTTTTGGGGAATTTCTCCTGAAAGTTGGTTCAATGATAGATCAAGGGACTCTAATGCTTTCATATTGCCCATCTGTACCGGCATCTTTCCTTTTAAATGATTGGAGGATAGATTTAAGCCCTGCAGATTCTGGAGATTAGTTAGCTCCTTTGGAATTTCACTAGATAAGTTGTTACATATGCATGTAACCAATCCAAGATTACTGCTGTATTCATTGTCCCTGTTTTTCATCACCAAATTCAATGTCTCCATTTCTTTTTCATCAGCAGGTTTAAGATAAGGGCCCAACGAGTTGCCAGTGGCTTGAACCATTGCCTTGAGATTACTGAGGCATTTGGGGATAGTTCTGGAGAGCTTATTATTTGCAAGGTCCAGAATTTGAAGAGATTCCAATTGACAAAGCTCGGGAGGAATTATGCCGGTCAGCCTATTTGATCGAAGGGCCAGAATTCTGAGATTCGCGAATTCTTCCAGCATCGACCCGGGCAGACTTCCAGAGATTTCATTCTCACTGAGGTCTATTACCTGTATTTGGCGGCTCCAATTTTGCAAAGTCTGAGATAAGATTCCTGAGAGATTGTTCTTCCGTAGCTGCAAAAACCAGAGCTGAAACAGGGATTGCATGGACCTCGGTATCCCTCCTGTGAAATTATTATGGCTCAGTTTTATTTCTTGTAAGTTTTTCCAATTAGCCCAGCAATTGGTAAGCTCTCCAGATAGAAGGTTTTTGGAGAGATCTAAAAAGTATAAGTTAGTTGACCTTCGACACAAGAAGGGAGCAAGCGATCCACTGATTGAATTATTTGAAAGATCGAGAAAGGATACAGTGGAAGAAATGCGAGGTAGAGGGCCACTGAGGTTATTGGAGCCAAGGAGAATATGCATCCCATAAGTCAAATTCGGAATACTGCCAGGGATGTGGTTGTGGGAGAGATCAAGAAGGTAAAGATGAGGTAGGCTTGAGATCCAAGTTGGGATTGGGAGTGAGATTCCTGCATCGGGCATTATTAGCTCTTCCAAATTCTTCTGTGATCGAAGCCATGTGGGGAATTGAGGGCCCACCATTGTATTGCTCATATATATTGAGTGGAGTTGAAATGGTGGAGTCCAGTTGGAATCGAATTGAAAACTCAGGTGCTGATTTGCCCCCACAGACAAATCTTGCAACCTTGTCAAATTTACGAACAACACTTGAGAAAGCGTCCCTACCAAGGAATTGTTTGAAATGTCAAGCAATTCTAATTTTGAAAGACGCCCTATACTTTTCGGAACAGTGTCATTCAAACGACATGATGAAATTTCAATGTGGGACAAACTTCTAAAGTCTCCCAATTTATCCGGCAAATGGCCCGAAACTTGATTCCAATGCAATGATAATTTTTCTAATCCTTCCTTCATGCATAAGGATAAATATCCAATGTATTTGGATACGTATCCAACAAGACTGTTCCACTTGAGATCTAGCACTCTCAAGTTGCAAAGATTTTTTATGGATTCCAGAATTTCACCGGCAAGTTCATTGTATCACAAGTCAAGTTCTTCAAGTGAAGACAGACGACTAATGGCTTTCGAAATTGTACCTTGAAAATCATTTTCAGAAAGATCAAGGATTTTTAGGTTAGTGTAATTATATAACCACTCAGGTATGGTTGAGTTGAACCCATACTTGCAAGTCTAAGGAATTGAATGCCAGTCATATTTCGAAGATAATTGGGGATTGGACCGGCAATATAATTATTATTGGACAAATCAAGTGATGATAGAAGTGGAGGAAGGCTCTAAATAAGCGACCTAAGGGTTGAACGATCAAAAAAGTTCCCAGAGAGATCAAGGATGGTCAGTGAAGAAAAATTGACATGTGAAAGAGGAGCTGCGGAGTCAAGGCGGCAATCTGACAAGTGAAGCTCAGATAATGATGGGAGCATGTTTACCATCTGCAGCCAATTAGATGCATTCTGAAGATCGATCCTACTAAGATCAAGGAACTCGAGTGATGAAAGATGAGAAATCCAATCAAGTCCCTTATAAGCATCCATTCTCGAATTGTCTCCGAGCGCGAGACAACGCAGGCTTGAAAGGTTCCCGAGTTGAGAAGGAATGGTACCACCGAAGTATGAAGAACTCAGGTTAAGGTACCTTAACTTGGAGAGTGAACCAAAGAACTCGGGAACCTGAGCTCCTCCGAAATTATTCTGGCTTAGGTCCAAGTGCTGAAGTTGCTTCAGCTGTGTCAAAGAACGACTTATGTTACCTGAAAATCTGGACCTCACGTAAGCAGCACCACTATTATCATCAGAGTAGCGAAGCACATCAGGATTTTGGTCTAGATTCCGGAGGCTAAGCGAGGTTACATGGCGGGTGATGTTGTGGCAGCGAACTCCTCGCCACGCACAGCAATCTTCACCGACCCAAGAGGAGAGTCGGTTGGAAGGATCTAAGAGGCCTCGCTTGAAGTGGAAGAGGGCTTCTCGTTCCTCTCCCCTGCATCTCACGGTTGGATCTGCGTGGGAGAAGAACCCTCTGATTTGCCACCAGAAAAAAATGACCAGAACAAGGGAAGACTATTTTGCCAACATTGCTATTTAGTTAAAGCAAGGAAGAGAGAGTGTTTTGAGGATACGAGTTATTTGCTGCAGACTAGCGCTCTTTCAATATATATAGAATTTATCAGCACGCACGCTGATAAATTCCAGAAGCAGCTGCCTTTGCTGGAAAAATTCCATTGGAAAATTTCTCAAATTTAAGATGGTCCCACGGGTAATTATGGTAGCAATTGTCTCTTCTTTTTTTTTTCTTTTCCCCTATTTCCTTTTCCTTTCCTGTAATTTTAATCCTGCAATCTGTTAGGTGGGGGAGGAAGATGAAAGTCATGTGTACTTCTTCCAGTAAACCATGTGTTTTTTTTTTTTTCGACAGATCAGTGTGGGTCACGACTTGCAAAAGTCATTAAGGCACCGAAGCAAGAGAACAACATCTATTGGCGCGGTCAGCAACCATCAAGCAAATGAGAGAAGAGAGGCAATAATTTTGAGGATAGAGTTGGTATTACAAATCATGTGATGATAGAGTTCGAGACTGATGTGAGGGATCCTATCGGTCTTTGTGGAATATCTCATATAACAACCAAGGCAAAGGGAAAAGATTAGCTAAGAGCCGGTCTCTTTGAAATTTCTTCCTTTTTTGCGGGCCAATTGATTTGCCATATGAACTGGTGCTCACATTTTTGTCTAAGTCTCGGGCCAATGTTGCTTTCATGCATGACATTCCTTTTCTTAGCGTCTAAAATGATTCTTACATGTATAGGGAAGTAATACGTCACTCCTTTTTAACTTCTCAATTAGTTCTTATAGATTATATATACAGGGAAGTGTTATCGTAAGCATGTAAGTACAAGTAAGTATGTGAAGCCCATGGAAGACAACAAAATTCCATCAAATGTTTTTGTGGACTTTGGCTTTTCGGACATTTTGAGAAATTTCAGAGTGACAGCTATGGCTACTTTCAACCATGGTGAAATATGTTTGAGTTCAGAAAAGTTCGGCAAGTCAAGGTTTGATTGGATTGATGAATATATATATGAAAAAAAAAAAAGGAGCTTATATAAAAAGTACCTGAATTACGTGACCTAAACGTAAAATACAATTATTTGTTGAATAAATGTTGAAGAGTTCATTTGAATGATAGCAAGTTTATAACTTTGTAGTTTTACCCTTATAGTTATTATTTAAAATCCTTGATCCACTACCACCACTATATATTTTCAAATTACAACACCAAAAAATCTGAAGAAATTATGAAATAAAATTCAATCACTCTAAAACCAAAATCAAATAACAAGGACTGAAATGGTTTTTATGAAATTTCATAATTTTCAATCCAAATTAAGGTACAACCTCATCCACTCATAGGCACTTTGGGGCGGACTACATCTTCACTTTCATGGTCTTCACCTTCAAACTTCTCTTTGAAAACCCATCTAAGCCGATGGAAAAGTAATGCGAATAATCAAATAAAAAAATGAAAAGTTACAAAATGAACTACTTGAAATTACAATAAAATGTACAGTATTTTAAATTACACAGCAGTTGAAATAATCGGAAAAAAGGAAAATAAAACAAAACAGAAAATATGAAAAGGAGATTTGGAGGGAAAAAATGTAACTAGCTCCTAAGCGGAAAAAAAAAGAAGAAGAAGAACACAATTTTAATAAAAGGACTACTCACTACTTGTTGTGAAAATAAAGAAATAAAGGAAGAGTGTCACTAATAAATTTAGAATAAAAAAAAAAGGTCAAAAGTATATGTAATTTAATATTGTGAGGTGAATTTATTGATTCTAAAGCAAGAAATAGAGCATAACAAAGACGAGATAATTGCTGCAGATTATCATTCTTTATACAAATAGAATTTATTAGCACATGCTCTTGTTCTCAAAAGCAGTTGCCTCTACAGAAAAAGTTTCAGTAGAAAAATTCTCGAATTAAATATGGTAGTTGCAAGGGGCTGAATATTAAATTTATAGAAACTTATTTCATTTTCTTGATGACGACCCTTTTAATATTTTAATTTTGTACTATGTAACGTTGGATCGCAAGATGAAAATATGAAGTCCAATACTAATTAATTACAATCTCGATATACAATCCTATTTATTTATTTATTGATTTAAGCACAGCGCATCGTTATGCGCATGTAAGAAAATTATCACATACTCGAAGAATTTATCTATTCCCGTAAAATTCCTTGTTAAATTCTTTTTAAGTTTATTGTGTGAGAATCATCAAAATTTTCTGAACAACTAGGTTGTACATAAATGACAAGAATGTAGAGGGGAAATGCAAATGAAAATGAAAATAAAACTCTGAATGGAATGGAATAGAAAGGAAATGAAACATTATTCAATGGCATTACTTTTCTTTGATGTGTATGTTCTGCCTTTGCCCCTCAATACAGGTTATGACTCGCAGAAGTCACATCTTACATTCAAATAGGAAGATTCCAAATCACGAAAAATAACCAAGCATATTATTTCAAGGATAAAGTTATTACCAATAATAATAAGAAGAAAATTTTAAACTGATTCGAGAATCTAAGTCAACGATTTGGATTTTCTTATTTTCTTCCATAGTTCTATTGACGTGGCCGTGAATTGGTGGCCACATTTTTGTCATGTTCCCCATTGATGGTGTTGCTCGAGTGTGACACTCTTTTTAACGTTCCAAACGGTTCGATATAGTCAATTTCTGTGAAATTTTCTTCATTTCCTGATATTTCAATTGATGTAACCATAAATTTATGCTCATAATAAGTTCAAAGTTAATATGACTCTGGTACGACACCTTCTACCGTTCCAAATGGTTCAATATAAAAAATTTTCTTTTCTTTTGAGTTTGCACTCCATGCGTGGCTGTCCGTAATCCCACTTCATTACCTTTTAGTTGAGTCCAGTATGGATGACAATTGACAGACTGCATAGTGTTTTTATAAAAGCAATTGGAATGAAAGTATATATACGCGTCATTTTTCAGTGTTTCGTTCCTGTAATCTCTTGCAATGGTTAAATTTCTTTTTTTTTTAATTAGTCGTGACCCATATTGAGTGGCAAAGGCAGAACATACGTCTCAATATAAAGTAATAGCATCGGAAAAGTTGCAGAAAAAGATGACAATGGCAATACTCCAAAGCTTTGTTGCGTTCCTGGACTGTCCTAATCATTGGCAAGACTCCAGCTACTTTTTGATCCAAGGGTATGTTTGTTACCACCAAATACGGCGTCACGCTAATAAATTTAAACAAAATTTAATTTTTATTTTCAGAAAACTTAGTTCTCTGTAGAAGCCAAACATGCACCGAGTAATTTTTAAAGCAAATTAGGAAAAAAAAAATGTGCTCAAGAATCAAAATGTGAATTTCAAACCCCTGCTGGGTAATCGGATATCTTTGAACTGCTTCAATGATTTTTATTGTGTTTTATGGGACACCTGTATTTTACACTCTGTAGCAATGCATCTTTGATCTTGAAGTTAATGCTTTCATAAACCAGTTTGAGATTGGTGATCAATGAATTGCGTCACTCTTGAGCTGTGGACTTGGACAAAAACACGGGCAGGTCAATGTAGTTCCACAGACTGCGAAGTTGCCACTTAATCACTTCTGAGTCTTTGATCTATCATCACCATTGAAGTTTCTCACTTTTAATTATAGGGTTTGGATTTTTTTTTTTGAAACACAGCCATGAGAATCGTTTCAGATGATAGTAATCTTATTTTTCGTTTTAGTAGTGTTAGGGCTTGTTTGATCCCCGGTTATGCTTCAGATCAAATATATTAAGATATTAAGATTATTTAGAGTAAACAACTCCTTAAAATATTATGCCTTTGGGGCCTGTTTAGTTAGAACAATCGGCTTGAGAATGTCACGTTCCAGCGCTTGGTATAGTTATGGAATGTGAGATTCCTTATATTACATTCATGCAATCTCATATTCCTATAAAGGGGACTTAACATTCCCCAGTTGAGAGGCGGGAATATAAGATTCCGAATGTGAACATGAAATAGTTCGGTAAGCATAGTTTGATCGGATTGATAAATCTAAAAAATTATGAGCTTATATAAAATGTACATGAATTACGTGACTTAAATTTCTATGGTCCTAAACGTAAAAGTAACTATTTGTTAAATATATGTTGGAGAGTTCGTATGAATAATAGCAAGTTTATAGTTTTGTAGTTTTACTATTTAAAATTCTTGATCCACCACCACCATCATATATTTTCAAAATACAACCCCAGAAAATCCAATGAAATTATGAAAACAAATTCAATCATTCTAAAACCAAAATCAAATAACAAGGACCAAAAAGATTTTTATAAAATTTTATGATTTTCAATCCAAATAATTGGGCAACTTCATCCTCTCATAGGCACTCGGGGGGCAGACCAAAAAATTTATTCTGCAATCTGTTTAGTGTGGGCAGAAGATGAAAGTCATGGGAACTTTTTAGTAAACCATTTTTTTTAATATTTAAACTTTGGGGGAGGAATGGGTCATCAAGTCTGAATTTTTGCTCCAGAAAGGAATTGGAGGATAGCCTGGGCCTACTCAGTTCCTACTGTGTTCTTTATGACTTGGTCTTACTTCAAAATGGATCCTTTTCTGTGGAAATAGTGACGACTTAATCTTAACCCAGAGAAGACGAAGACGGGGCAGTGACCTGCATTGTAGCAAATTATTGTCACTTCCATTAATTATAGCCACACATTTTTAAGCGTACAAGCCCAATCTATCAAGCGAAAAAAAAAAAAGTTTCGATTAAGGGATGAGAATGGATAAGATAGCCTAATAGCTTTTCATTCACATTACTGCATACCAATCAATACACATGCTCATGAAGAAAAAAATTGGAATTTCTGGTTTTAAATTATTTTCTATAGCTTTTGTATGCTTTTAATTTTCTTCGGGTCAAATCTTGAAAAATTCATAGATTAATACCGGTCGCGACTTGCAGAAGTCATTTATTTTATAGAAAGGCACCAAAGCAAGAGAACTGCATGTGTTGACATGCCGTATGAATTGGTGAATACGAGTCAATCTCTTTGGAATTTCTTCATTTTTTGTGGGCCAATTGATGTGCCATATGAATTGGTGCCAGTACTGATTACACTTGACTCATTGCAAAATGTTTTATGTATTTATTTATTTGTAAACTTATATTATTCAGTGGAGTAGCTGCCGAAGCATTAATCATGGGTGTAAATAACCACTCTATTTATTTTGCATGGGCGTGAAGATGTGTATGGATTACTTGAATTTGAAAAGGTAATGAATTTATGAATTTGAATAACTTTAATCAATCATTTTTCATATCTTGTATTTCTTTTTTTGCTCCTCTCTTTTCTTTTTCTTTTTTCTATTTTTTTTTTGTTTTGTGCAATAACTAGTGTTGACCCAAGGCTCCGTGGATTTGATTTTGATGATGCCAAACTTGTTATACTAACATATTTCCACGAAGTTTACTCTCAGGATATATTACAATGGAATTTTGTGGAAGATTTGAAGATCAATATTTGTGGAAGATTTGAAGATCAAGATTTGTGGAAGATTCTATAGGATACTATTGTAAGTCTATTTCTCAAAATATTGGATAGATCTTCATGTTACTCAAAATCAAATATTTTTTATTCTCTGCAACGTTTTGATTTTTCAAAATTCGAAAAACTTTCTTTAAGTGTTTATTCTTGAAAAACAGATTTGGAAAGTTTTAGAAAGAATATTTTCTGGAATATAGCCTTGAGCGAATTTGAATTTGAATGACTTTCTTGATTCATAGATTTGATTGAAATATTTTACACGGATTTTATCTTGGAAGATTTCATTCAAACGGCTATATTTTTCTCTATGTAAGAGACAGCAGCACAGTGTTTGAAATACATAGAACATCCGTTAGAACTGTTTTACTCTCTGCAAGTGTTCAAACACTCTTTTCATGTTCAAACATCTACTCACTTTTGAAAAGAGTTCTGCTTGGTGCTGCATTTGATCTCCTGCTGGATTTGATTTCATAAAGGGCTGTAAGTCTTATTTTTTGCAGGAATTGGTGTGTGATTTGAATTTCTAAAATCTGATTTTCACACCTGACTTTTTCAGAAACGTTTGAACTGTCTAAATTTTTCTGTTTTCTGAAAAGTTATTTTAAAGTTGTTTGAAAAGGATTTTTGAGCAACTTGAATATTCTGTTATCATTTGCTGATACTATCCAATACTCTGAGAAGTGGACAGTAGTTCCATTTGTATTTGGGTAGGTTCAAACACAGCTTGACAAATTGGTCAAGGCTGGTGTTTAGGAGGCTGTTTGTTCACTTTCTGGCCTTATAAGTAGAAAGGTTTGAGGCTTGTTTTTCACTTTCTTGCCTTAGAAGAAGAAAGGGTTGTCTATAAGGGTTATTTGTTCCTGAACCCGTAAAAGGAACTTGTTTATAGTGTGATCCCAGGGCAGCAGTGGGCTGTGCTTGGCAGAGTGGACGTAGCTTCAAGTTGAAGTGAACCACTATAAATCCTGTGTTCCTTATTCTTTCTGTTCTGTTTGAAATGTCTGTTATTTCCTGTTTCAATTCTATTACTGGTATCAAGGTGTTCAAACGGAGTAGTTCAAACGAGGGTGTTTAAACCTGTGTTCAAACCCCTGCTCAAACTTCTGTTTAAACCAGTGTTTGAACTAACTAACTGTTTGAACTGTACTGTCTATATTCAAATTATTATTCCGCATCTAACCTTGGGGTGATTGCAGAAGTTTTTTTTTATAAAAGCATCCTATTCACCCCCCTCTAGGCTGCTCAACAAGTGGTATCAGAGCCAAGTCTCTTTCAACAAGGACTTAACAATCCGAAGAGTAAAGATCAGATGGCAGCCATGAACAACTACACTGAAGGGCAATCTGCAACTCGTCCACCATTCTTTGATGGTGCTGACCATGCATTCTGGAAGAATAGAATGGAATATTTCCTACTTTCCATTGACATGGGATTATGGGAAATCATCCAGAAATGTTACACAGAACCTACAATCAAAGACACAAATGAAGCTGCAGGTGAGCAGAAGGAAGTTCCAAAGCCTAAGAGTACTTGGACTCAAGCTGAAAAGGACAACTTCACATTGAATGCAAAAGCTATCAACTTACTGTTCTGTGGACTTGGACGAAATGAGTACAACAGGGTAAGTCAATTTCGAACAGCAAGAGAAATCTGGAGAATGCTTGAGGTAACTCATGAAGGTACAAACCAGGTAAAGCAAAATAAGATTAACTACCTTATTCAGGACTATGAACTGTTTAAAATGAAAAGCGATGAAACAATCACTCAAATGTTTACACGCTTTACTACTATTTGTAATGAGCTAAATGGTCTTGGAAGGAGTTTTTCTATTAGTGAACAGGTACAGAAGATTGTGAGATCATTGCCCAAAGAGTGGGAATCAAAGATTGTAGCAATCCAGGAAGCAAACAATCTTGATACCTTGCCACCGGAAGAGTTGATTGGAAAGTTGATGGCATATGAACAATCAAGCAAACGGGCTGAGAGTGAGTCATCTGACAGAAGGAAACAGATTGCACTAAAAATGTCAACTGAAACTGATAGTGAAGGAGATGATGAAGATGATGAGATATCATTCTTCACAAAGTTCAGAAAAGCTAAGGAAGGAAATAAAAAGAAGTTCAGCAAGAAAAAAGAACCAATCGTATGCTATGAATGTGATGAGCCCGGCCACATCAAACCCGACTGTCCAAAGTTGAACAAAGAAAAGAAGAGTTCAAAACATCAGAAGTTTGAAAGAAACTCAAGATCAGACAAGAAGCCAGAAAAGTATAAGAAGTTTGACAACTACAAGAAGAAAAAGGCTATGGTGGCTACATGGTCAGATTCAAGTGACTCAGAATCTAAAAGCTCAGACAGAGATGAAACAGCAGCTCTATGTCTAACTGCACAGGATGAAGATGAGGTAAATGACTCTCCTACTGTAGAAGAAGTATTAGAAGCTTTTAATGAACTATATGATAAGCATGAATCTACTATAGAAAGCTATACTAGATATAAAGAAAAGCATTCCAACTGCATATCATCTGATCAATATCATAAGATAAAAACTGAACATGCACATTGCATCTCTCATGATACTTATGCAGAATTATTGAATGAAAATAAGAAACTAAAAGCAAAAGTTGCTGATCTGGTAAATGTTGTGTTTAAGTTCACCAGAGGTAGAGAAAATTTTGATGCCATGATGGGAAAACAAAGATGTGTTTATGATAGAAAAGGAATTGGATATGAACCTAAAAAGTATGAGAAGGCATATAAAAAGAAGTTTAGTGCTACTGCTTGGAATTATAATACTCCTTTTATGAAATGCACTTACTGTGGCCGTAGAGGACACCAAGAAAGGTTTTGCAGGTTCAAACCCCAAGGTTGGACAGTGAATCAGAGGAAACACAATGCTAGAGGTCCCAAAGTAAAATGGGCACCTAAGGGCACTGCTACAAATGATTGCACAAATAAACAGACTTTCTCAACTGGAAACTCAAAAGGACCCGAAATGAAATGGGTACCTAAGGCGACGTTTGTTTGCAACAGGGTCATGTTCAAACCAGCAATGAATGGTTCCTCGACAGTGGATGCTCACGGCACATGACTGGGAATCGCAATAAGTTCTCCAACTTAAAGCTATTTGATGGAGGTAATGTCAAGTTTGGAGACAAGTCAAAAGGTAAAATTGTCGCAATTGGCACAATCAAGGTATCACCGTCATTATCTATTAATGATGTGCTTCTAGTTAAAGGTTTGAAATATAATCTGTTAAGTATCAGCTAGTTTAGTGATAAAGGATATAAGGTTATATTTGATTCTGATATCTGCTCTATTGAGAAAAAGGATACTAACCAAGTTGTTTTGACAGGAAAGAGAAATCAAAATGTTTATACTTGCAATTTAAATAATACTGTTCAATCTATTAAGTGTTTTGTTGCAAGTGAACAGAGTACAACTCTCTGGCATAGAAGATTGGGACATATCAACACGGATTTAATTTCCAAAGTTGCCAGGAAAGAACTTGTCCGAGGTCTTCCCAAACTTAGTTGGAAAGATGAAGGAAAATGTGAAGCATGTGCAAATGGGAAACAAACCAGAAGTTCATTCAAGAGCAAGAAGCATGTTTCAACATCAAGACCTTTGGAAATGCTGCACATGGACTTATTCGGTCCAAACAGAACTGAAAGTTTGGGTGGTAAACTTTATGCTTATGTAATAGTAGATGATTATACTAGATTTACATGGGTATTGTTTCTTAGACATAAAAATGATGCATTCATTGAGTTTGAGAAACTTGCTTTAAAAGTACAAAATGAAAAAGGCATGAGCATTGCATGCATCCGTAGTGATCATGGTAGAGAATTTGACTTTGAAGGTTTTGAGAAATTTTGTGATCTGCATGGTATATATCATGATTTTTCTGCTCCTCGTACACCTCAACAAAATGGTGTGGCTGAACGTAAAAATAGAACTCTAATAGATCTTGCACGTACCATGTTAAATGAACATAATACTGCTAAACATTTCTGGGCAGAAGCTGTTAGTACTGCATGTTACATTTCGAATAGAATTTTGCTTAGATCTATTTTGCATAAAACCCCATATGAATTGTGGAAAGGTTATAAGCCTAAGGTGGGTTACTTTAAGGTATTCGGCAGTACTTGCTTTATTTTGAATACAAAGGAGAATCGAGGTAAGTTTGACAAGAAGACTGACAAAGGTATATTTCTTGGTTATTCATCTCGTAGCAAAGCATATAGGGTGTTTAATTCTAATTCTAGAACTGTAGAAGAAAGTATTAATGTTACGTTTGATGAATCTTTTATACTAACAAATATTGCTGAGAATGAAAATCCAGAACAGGTATTCCAAATCTCAAGAGAACCATCAGAGAAGGTTCAAACAGAGGATCAAACAGGAGTTCAAACAGATATTCAAACAGAGGATCGAACAAATGTTCAAACAGAGGATCGAACAGATGTTCAAACAGAGGATCGAACAGGAGTTCAAACAGCGGTTCAAACACAAGTTCGAACAGATGATCAAACAAATGTTCGAACAGGACTTCAGGATGTTCAAACTGCTGAGGAAGTAGAACCAAAGAGAAAGTCTACATACACTAGAGTTCGTGACTCAAAGTACTTGAATAATGATAATGTCATTGGGAATCCAACTCAACGAACGACAAGGTCGGTAAGTAAAGATACAGGTATGTTTGCTTTTGTTTCTACTATTGAGCCTAAGGGAGTATCCCTTGCAATTCAAGATGAATTTTGGCTTTTGGCTATGCAAGAGGAATTGAATCAATTCAAACGTAACAAGGTATGGACCTTAGTTGAAAGACCTAAGAATAAATCAATGGTAGGTACAAAATGGGTATTTAGAAATAAAATGAACGAGGATGGCTTAGTTGTTCGCAACAAAGCTAGACTTGTTGCCTAAGGTTTTTCCCAAATTGAGGGAATTGATTTTGATGAAACCTATGCACCGGTAGCTCGTTTAGAATCCATTAGAATTTTATTATCTTATGCTTGTTATAAAGATTTCAAGTTATTTCAAATGGATGTCAAAAGTGCCTTTCTGAATGGTGAAATCAATGAAGAGGTGTATGTTGAAAAACCGCCAGGGTTTGAATATGAGGAATATCCAAATCATGTGTTCAAACTATCTAAAGCACTTTATGGATTAAAACAAGCTCCAAGGGCTTGGTATGAGAAGCTGAGTGGTTTTCTACTAAACAGTGGATTCAAGAAAGTAAGTTTGAAATGAGCATGATGGGAGAATTAAATTTCTTTCTTGGACTTCAAGTAAAGCGAACGGATCAAGGGATCTTCATTAGTCAAACAAAATATACCAAAGATATACTCAAGAGGTTTGACATGAAAGACTGCAAAGACATATCTACTCCAATAAGTACCAGCTTAAAGATTAATCAAGATATTGAAGGTACCAATGTTGACACAAAGATGTATAGAGGTATGATTGGATCTCTTTTATATCTTACTGCATCTAGACCAGACATTATGTTTGCTGTGTGTCTCTGTGCCCGCTTTCAAGCTAATCCTAAGCAATCACATGTTCAAGCAGTGAAGAGAATTCTCAGGTATTTGAAAGGTACTTTTGATTTTGGTCTTTGGTATCCAAAATGTTCAAATCTAGAATTAACATGTTTCTGTGATGCTGATTTTGCTGGATATAGAGTAGACCGTAAAAGCACTAGTGGCACTTGTCAATTTCTTGGTCATTCACTTGTTAGTTGGTCAAGTAAAAAGCAAAGTAATGTTTCTATATCTACTGCTGAAGCTGAATATGTAGCAGCCAGTCTTGCATGTTCTCAAGTGCTTTATATGAAACAATCATTGTTGGATTATGATTTGAATTTGCATGATGTGCCTATTATGTGTGACAATATGAGTGCTATTAGTTTAAGTAAGAATCCTGTTTTACACTCACGCACAAAGCACATTGATATTAGACATCATTTTTTGAGAGATCATCAAAACAAAGGGGATATTTCATTGCAATTTGTAAATTCTGAAAGTCAGCTTGCTGATATTTTTACAAAACCCCTAGCAGAAAATACGTTTTGCAAAATAAGACGTGAATTGGGTATTTGTTCTATTTCTGATATTCTGTAAATTTTATTATTATGGAAGTTTTCTTTTATCACATATTCTCTCAAAGTCTTTCACATCATCATTTAAGGAAATAAGAATATTTCTTATTTCCCGCGCCAAAAACCCATTATACTAAAGGGTCAGAGACGGTTCAGTGCCTTACCGCTTCAAATCGAAACCCTAATCTCTCTGCACCAGAGCCCCGCAGCCGCTCCAGAGAACTCTATCCGTCTATGAGATTGAAGGAGGCCGCGCAAAGGAAAACAATACAATCACCCATGGCTTCTTTAAAAGGCAAGTTGAAGGCTGTATCTTCGGAGTCTGATGAACTATTCACGGGGTCTGCTAGAAAAGTCTCATATTGTAAGTTTTTCACTCCTGAAACCCTAGAGTTATATCAAAACAATGATCTGTTGTTAGAGTTTGCTTACCAAAATTGGATACCTTTACTAGTTCATCCCACTACCATCTATCCTGATTTAGTGAATGAGTTCTACAAGAACATGACGGATAAGGTACCCCGTCAGAGTTTCTCCACTACTGTTCGTGGAGTTAAGATTAAACTGGATGTTGCTAAGGTTTGCCAGGTTCTTGGAATTCCTAATGAGGGTATGTTAATTGACAGTGTGTTTGCTCCATGTAGAAAAGAATTTACTCTTTCTAACCAGGAAGAAGCTGTTTTTGGTCATTCTCTAGAGAAAAAGACTACTTATGTGTTCAGCTCGTTATCCCATAAGATAAGAGTAGGAGCATACATTCTTAAACATACTCTGAATCAGAAAAACCTGAGAGGTGAAACTGGAACCAAAATGGACATATTTCTTCTGGCATGTCTAATTAAGGGAAGGCGACCAAATATGGGAAGTTATTTGGTCAGCAAGATGTTGGACTGCAATAGGCCAAAGCAAGGTCTTGCTTTTGGAGCCTATATCACTGATTTTCTGGTTGATGCCTTTGTCCCTTTAAAAGGGGAATCAAAATCTCGGGCAGACATATTTGATGAATCAGATCTTCAGCATCTGTTCCCTGAATTTAGACCTCCTGCTCCTGCTCCTGAAAAATCCATTTGTTGCATATATGCTGAGATTAAAGGACTGGTAGCCAGTGAATCTGAGGAGGAAGAAGAAGAAATAGCAGCAACAGCAGAAGAAGAAGAAGAAGAAAAACAACAACAACAAGAAGAAGAACCAGAAGAAGAGGAAGCAGAAGAAGAAGAGGAAGGAATGACAGAGGGAGTAACAGGTACAGCAGTTCAGAGTGCTACAACTTCTAGTGCCAAAGCTGTGGTAGAGGAAGCTGAGAAAGATCAACCTTCTCTCATCAGGAAGAGAAAATTTATTCTCTCTGATGATGTTTTGCCCCATAAGTCTGCGGACAGGAGACCTCAATCTCAGGTCGTACAAGGATCTTCTCCAGCATCCACTCCAGCTACTACTCCGGTCACTTTAGGTACTGCACATTCACAGGGGGAGCCTGTACTTCAGGGGAAGCTTACACCTCAGGGGGAGAATACTCTAAACCCTTCTGCACCATCTCTTTCTCTAAACCCAAGCAAGACTGTCACCAGAAACACTCTCGTCTCCTCTATCAACAACTTGGAGCTAGTTCTTCAGCATATCTTAACCAAGATGCAGGCTGTAGAATCATCAGTCACTCAGTTGGAAGGACGTATGTCTCAGCTGGAGAAAAGCTTCATGGAGGTTAAGAAAGACGTTAAGGACTCCACTGTTGCTATGAAGGAATTTTTGGAAGACTAGGTCTTTTCCCATCCTTTTTGCTGATGTCAAAAGGGGGAGAATTCGTACGTCTTGACAGTTCTGGCAGTGACCTTTGGTTATGGAGGTTTTGGTTGGATGGTGACAGTGATAAGTTTTTGAGAGAACACACACACACTCTAGCTCTATCTTATCTGCTTTGTGACGTTTAAACATTTACTATGTTTTGTTTTTTTTTCTATTGCTCTGATTTTTTTTATTGCTCTGATTGTTTATTGCTCTGAAATTAATATTTCTTTACTTTATGCTATAATATGTTATCTGTGTGCTATGATATTTGGTTTAAACTGCTAACTGTTTGGTGTTTGAACTATGTTCAAACCATGTTCAAACTATTTGTTGTTTGAACTATGTTCAAACGGTTTGTTGTTTGAACCATGTTCAAACGCTGTTCAAACAGTATTTATGATTAGCTCTATTTTATTTAGCTCTGTTTAAACTATTTACTTTCTATGTTTGCCATCATCAAAAAGGGGGAGATTGTTGACCCAAGGCTCCGTGGATTTGATTTTGATGATGCCAAACTTGTTATACTAACATATTTCCACGAAGTTTATTCTCAGGATATATTACAATGGAATATTGTGGAAGATTTGAAGATCAATATTTGTGGAAGATTTGAAGATCAAGATTTGTGGAAGATTCTATAGGATACTATTGTAAGTCTATTTCTCAAAATATTGGATAGATCTTCATATTACTCAAAATCAAATATTTTTTATTCTCTGCAACGTTTTGATTTTTCAAAATTCGAAAAACTTTCTTTAAGTGTTTATTCTTGAAAAACAGATTTGGAAAGTTTTAGAAAGATTTTCTGGAATATAGCCTTGAGCGAATTTGAATTTGAATGACTTCTTTGATTCATAGATTTGATTGAAATATTTTACACGGATTTTATCTTGGAAGATTTCATTCAAACGGCTATATTTTTCTCTATATAAGAGATAGCAGCACAATGTTTGAAATACATAGAACATCCGTTAGAACTGTTTTACTCTCTGCAAGTGTTCAAACACTCTTTTCATGTTCAAACATCTACTCACTTTTGAAAAGAGTTCTGCTTGGTGCTGCATTTGATCTCCTGCTGAATTTGATTTCATAAAGGGCTGTAAGTCTTATTTTTTGCAGGAATTGGTGTGTGATTTGAATTTCTAAAATCTGATTTTCACACCTGACTTTTTCAGAAACGTTTGAACTGTCTAAATTTTTCTGTTTTCTGAAAAGTCATTTTAAAGTTGTTTGAAAAGGATTTTTGAGCAACTTGAATATTCTGTTATCATTTGCTGATACTATCCAATACTCTGAGAAGTGGACAGTAGTTCCATTTGTATTTGGGTAGGTTCAAACACAGCTTGACAAATTGGTCAAGGCTGGTGTTTAGGAGGCTGTTTGTTCACTTTCTGGCCTTATAAGTAGAAAGGTTTGAGGCTTGTTTTTCACTTTCTTGCCTTAGAAGAAGAAAGGGTTGTCTGTAAGGGTTATTTGTTCCTGAACCCGTAAAAGGAACTTGTTTATAGTGTGATCCCAGGGCAGCAGTGGGCTGTGCTTGGCAGAGTGGACGTAGCTTCAAGTTGAAGTGAACCACTATAAATCCTGTGTTCCTTATTCTTTCTGTTCTGTTTGAATTGTCTGTTATTTCCTGTTTCAATTCTATTACTGGTATCAAGGTGTTCAAACGGAGTAGTTCAAACGAGGGTGTTTAAACCTGTGTTCAAACCCCTGCTCAAACTTCTGTTTAAACCAGTGTTTGAACTAACTAACTGTTTGAACTGTACTGTCTATATTCAAATTATTATTCCGCATCTAACCTTGGGGTGATTGCAGAAGTTTTTTTTTTTATAAAAGCATCCTATTCACCCCCCTCTAGGCTGCTCAATAACTAGTTAACAAATTCATGATATTTTAAATTTAGTGGATCCGGAGGATGTTTTCCTGGCAACCTTTTCTACACCACATGATACGAATACGCGTCTTCACAAATAATTTGTCCAAATGGACCCTTTCATTGAAATAATGGGAACCATTATTATTGCATCAATTGTCATCTCCACATCAAGGTCTTACGTTGACCCCGTCAAGACGGGGCCTGATGACTTTGGATTTGCATTACCCTTGAATTTTTTTGTGTTTTACTCTTGCTATGCTTTCGACTTGTGGTTTTTTTTTTTTTTTTTTTGTAAATTTATTCATTTTTTACCATTTTAATATTTTGTGTTTTTTTATTAACCTTTTTCTTTTTCTCTTTTTGAAGCTGGTACGGGTACAATTTTATAATTTTCTTTTTAAGTGTGTCTATTTTGTCAATGTTGTATTTTTATTTTTTTGGTTATTTTTTCTTCACCTGTTTCTTTATGCGTCTTTTCATTGATTGTTAGTTTTTTATATACTCCACGTCTATACTTGTCTATTTAGCTAAAAATGAAGCATTAATGGGTTTTTTTTTTCTTATGTGCTTCTTATAGACAGGTTTCTAAAGTTTTATTAATTTCACTAAAAAAATATAAAATAAAAAAAAAATCAATGGTAAATGAGTTTCTATCTTTCCTTCACGCATGAAGATAAACATCCTATGTAAGATACATCTCCAACAAGTCTGTTGCTCTTGAATGGGAGGTCAAGGGCTTTTAGGCTAGTGTGATTGTACGACCACTCGGGCATGGTAGAGTTGAACGTATTTCCAACAACTTTAAGGGATCGCATGCTAGTCATGTTTCAAAGAGAAACGGGAACTAGACTAGAAATTCTATTTCCGGACAAATCCAACAATGATATAGAAGGTAGAAAACTCGAAAAAACCCAACTAAATATTGAATAACTAAGAAGGTTTGATGAGAGATCGAGCGTGGTGAGGGAAGATAGATTGACAAGTGAAAGAGGAGTAGGGGGTTAAGTGAACAAACGGACAAGTGAAGCTCAGATAAAGACAGAAGCATATTCATCACCTACAGCCAATTAGATACCTCCCGAAGATCAACCCAACTAAGGTCAAGGAATTTGGTGATGAAAAATGAGAAATCCAGTCAAGCCCCTTACTAGCATTCATAGCCCAATTAGTTCCGATCACAAGACAACGCAAGCTTGAATGGTGTTGAGTAGCCTAGAGGGGGGTGACTAGGATGCTTTTCGAAAACTCTTTACGAACAAGCTCTTGCAATCATCCAAGGTTAGATACGGAATATAAAATAGCAATTTAAATATAGACTGTACAATTCGAACAGTTAATTGGTTTGAACAAATGATTCGAACACTAATTTGAACAACGCAGTTTGAACAGATAGTTCGAATGCAGGTTTAAATAATGGTTTGAACAATGGTTTAAACACCACTGTTTGAACAATTCTATCACTGCAAATGGGTTTGAATAAGTAATATCAAATAGTTTGAACAAAGCTCGAAAGTAAAGAACACAAAATTTATAATGGTTCCTTCAACTTAAAGCTACGTCCACTCTGCCAAGCATAGCCCACAACTGCCCCGAGATCACACTATAACCAAGTTCCTCTTGTGGGTTCAGGAACAAATAACCCTTACAAAATCACCCTTTCTTCTTCTAAGGCAAGAAAATGACAAACAAGCCTAAAAACCTTTCTTATTATAAGGCAAGAAAGCAAGTAAACAACCTCCTAAAACACCAGCCTTGACCAATTTGTCAAGCTATGTTCAAACCTACCCATATACAAGTAGAACTACTATCCACTTCTCAATGTATTGGATAGCCTCAGAAAATGATAGCAGAGATTCAAAGTTGCTTAAAAAAAACTTTTCAAACAACTAAAAATGGATTTCTCAGAAAACAAAGTAGTTCAAACAATTTAAACGTTTCTGAAAAACCAAGTGTGAAAACCAGATTTATGAAATTCAATTCACACAACAATTCCTGCAGTATAAGTAAGACTTACAACCCTTTTAGAAATCAAAGCCAGCAGCACCTTGCAGAAGTCTTTTTTCAAATGTGTAGACGTTTAAACGTAAAAAGAGTGTTTGAACACTTGTAAAGAGTAAAACAATTCTTGGTATGTTCTTGCTGTTTTTCAAAGTAGTGCTGCTGCCTCTTATATAGAGAAATGTATATAGTTGTTTGAATGAAATCTTCCAAGATAAAATCCGTGTAAAATATTTCAATCAAATCTATGAATCAAGGAAATTATTTGAATTTCAAATTCGTTCAAGGCTATATTCCAGAAAATATTCTTTCTCTAAAACTTTCCAAATCTGTTTTTCAAGAACAAACACTTAAAGAAAGTTTTTGAATTTTGAAAAACCAAACCGTTGAAAAGAATAAAAATATTTTATTTTGAGCAACATGAAAATCTATCTAATATTTTGATAAACAGACTTACAATAGTATCCTATTAGGTCTTCCACAAATCTTGATCTTCAAATCTTCCACAATATTACATTGTAATATATCCTGAGAATAGAAATAAACTTCATGGAAATATATTAGTATTATAAGTTTGGCATCATCAAAAACAAATCCACGGAGCCTTTGGTCAACAAAAGGTTCTCGACTTGAGGAGGAATGGCACCCCCAAAACTTGACCCGGACAGGTTCAATTACCTTAAATTGGTAAGAGAACCAAAGAACTTAGGGATCAATACTCCTCCAAAGCCATTCTGGCTCAAGTCCAATTACTGGAGTTGCTTCAGCTGCGTCAAGGAACTACTTATGTAACCTCCTAGCTTGGACCTATTATAAGAAATGTTGTTAGCTCTCAAGTCATTATAGGCAAAGGCGGCCTTATAATAAGGAAATGGCGGACCGAATTATTGACCTAAGGCTCCGTGGATGTGATTTTGATGACGTCAAACTTGTAATACTAATATATTTTCATGAAGTTTATTTCTATTCTCAGGACATATATTACAAAGGAATATAGTTGGAAGATTTGAAGATCAAGATTTGTGGAAGATTTGATAGGATATTATTGTAAGTCTATTTCTCAATATATTGGATAGATTTTCATGTTGCTCAAATTAAAATATTTTATTCTCTTTAACGGTTCTGTTTTTCAAAATTCAAAAACTTTCTTTAAGTAATTATTCTTGAAAAAACGATTTGGAAAGGATTTAGAAAAGTTTATTTCTCAGAAAAATAGCCTTGACAAGATTTGAATTTAAAATAACTTCCTCGATTCGTGATATTTTATTGAAATATTTTGGCATGAATTTTATCTTGGGAGATTTCATTCAACAGCTATATACTCTCTCTATATAATAGGCAGTAGCATTATTTTAACATATATAAGGACAAGAAGAACAACACGCAATAACTAATTTCTCTCTACAAGTGTTCAAATCACTCTTTTCATGCTCAAACGTCTGTTCATTTGAAAAGAGGCTTTAGTGCAATGCTGCATTTGAAATTCCTGATGATTCTGATTTCTGAAAAGGACTGTAAGTTCTATTTGTGTTACAGGATTATTGTGTGAAATAAATTTCTTAAATCTAGTTTTTCACACTTCGATTTTCAGAAACGTTTAAATTGTTTGAACTGCTCTATTTTCTAAAAAATCAATTTTAAAGTTGTTTTAAAAGTAATTTTGAGCAACTGTGATTATCTTTGTGACTATCCAATACGTTGAGAAGTGGACAGTAGCTCCATTTGTATTTGGGTAGGTTTGAATACAGCTTGACAAATTGTTCAAGGCTTGTATTCTGTGAGATGTGTTTATTCGATTTTTTGCCTTATAATATGAAAGGTTGAAATTATAAGGGTTACTTGTTCCTAAACTCGTAAAAGGAACTTTGTTGTAGTGTGATCCCAGGACAGTAGTGGGTTGTGCTTGGCATAGTGGACGTAGCTTCAAGTTGAAGTGAACCACTATAAATTCTGTATGTTCTTTATTTTTCTGCTCTGTTCAAACTATTTCTGGATTGCACCCCTTTCTACTGTTTTCGAACTGTTCAAACTATTTTTAAACCGTTTGTTCAAATTACATAATTGTTCAAACTCTATTGTTTGTGCTTAAATTGTTATTTCATATTCCACATCTAACTGTAGGTGATTGCAAGAGCTTATCAACGAAGGATTTTCAAAAAGCATCCAATTCACCCCTTTCTAAGCTGCTCAACACGAATGGATTCTGGAGGCTAAGTCGGATTACATGGCCGGTGATGTTGTGGCAGCAGACTCCTTGCCACCTACAACCATCTTCACCAGCCCATGAGGTGAGCCGGTTGGAACGATCTTCCAGCGCTGCCTTAAAACAGAGTACAACACTATGGCATGGAAGATTAGGACATATCAACACAGATTCGATCTCCAAAGTTGTTAGGAAAGAACTTGTCCGAGGTCTTCCCAAACTCGGTTGGAAAGATGAAGGAAAGTGTGAAGCGGGTGCAAATGGGAAACAAACCTGAAGTTCATTCAAGAGCAAGAAGCATGTTTCAATATTAAGACCTTTGGTAATGCTGCGCATGGACCTATTCAGTCCCACTATAATTGAAAGTTTGGGTGGTAAACTTTATGCTTATGTAATCGTAGATGATTTTACTAGATTTACATGGGTATTATTTCTTAGACTTAAAAACGATGCATTCATTGAGTTTGAGAAACTTGCATTAAAACTACAAAATGAAAAAGGCACGAGCATTGCATGCATCCGTAGTGATTATGGTAGGGAATTTGACTTTGAAGGTTTTGAGAAATTTTGTGATCATCATGGTATATATCATGATTTTTCTGCTCCACGTACGTGTTAACAAAATGGTGTGGCTGAACGTAAAAATAGAACTTTAATAGATCTTACACGTACTATGTTAAATGAACACAATAGTGCCAAACATTTATAGGCAGAAGCTATTAGTACTGTATGTTACATTTCTAATAGAATTTTGCTTAGATCTATTTTACATAAAACCCCATATGAACTGTGGAAAGGCTATAAGCCTAAGGCGGATTACTTCAAGGTATTTGGTAGTACTTGCTTTATTTTGAATAGAAAAGAAAATCGAGGTAAGTTCGACAAGAAGACTGATAAAGGTATATTTCTTGGTTACTCATCTCGTAGTAAAGCATACAGGGTATTTAATTTCAATTCTAGAACTGTAGAAGAAAGTATTAATGTTACATTTGATGAATCTCCTACACTAACAAATGTTGCTGAAGGTGAGAGTCCAGAACAGGTGTTTCAAATCTAAAAAGAACCATCAGAGAAGGTTCAAACAAAAGATCGAACAGGTGTTCAAACAGATGATCAAACAGAGGTTCGAACACGAGTTCGAACAGATGTTCAAACAGAGGATAGGACAGATGTTCAAACCAATGTTTGAACAGAACATCAGGATGTTCAAACTGTTGAGAAAGTAGAACCAAAGAGAAAGTCCACTACAATAGAGTTCGTGATTCCAAATACTTAAATAATGATAATGTCATTGGGAATCCAACTCAACGAACGACAAGGTTGGTAAGTAAAGATACAGGTATGTATGCTTTTGTTTCAACTATTGAGCCTAAGGAAGCAACTTTTGCAATTCAAGATGAATTCTGGCTTTTGGCTATACAAGAGGAATTGAATCAATTTGAGCACAACAAGGTATGAACCTTAGTTGAAAGACCCAAGAATACATCAGTGGTAGGAAGAAAATGGGTATTTAGAATTAAAATGAATGAGGACGGCTTAGTTGTTCGCAACAAAGTTAGACTTTCTGCCCAAGGCTTTTCCCAAATTGAGGGAATTAATTTCAATGAAATCTATGTATCAGTAGCTCGTTTAAAATCCATTAGAATTTGGTTATCCTATGCTTGCTATAAAGATTTCAAGTTGTTTCAAATGGATGTCAAAAGCGTATTCCTGAATGGTGAAATCAATGTAGAAGTGCCTGTTGAACAACCACAAGGGTTTGAACATGAGGAATATCCAAATCATGTGTTCAAACTATCCAAAGCACTCTATGGATTAAAGCAAGCTCCAAGGGCTTGGTATGAGAAGCTGAGTCATTTCCTACTACAAAATGGATTCAAGAAAGGTAAGGTTGATATCACATTATTCACAAAGTTTAAAGGTAATAATATCTTACTTGTTCAAATTTATGTTGATGATATAATTTTTGGATCTACTAATTATGTTTTATGCCAAGAATTTGCTAAAAGTATGAGCAGTAAATTTGAAATGAATATGATGGGAGAATTAAATTTCTTCCTTAGACTTCAAGTAAAGCAAACGGACCAAGGAATCTTCATCAGTCAAACAAAATACATCAAAGATATACTCAAGAGGTTTGACATGGGAGATTGCAAAGACATATCTACTCCAATAAGTACTAGCCTAAAAATTGATCAAAATCTTAAAGGTACTAGTGTTGATACAAAAATGTATCGAGGTATGATTAGATCTCTTCTATATCTTACTACATCTAGACCAGGTATTATGTTTGTTGTGTGTCTCTGTGCTCACTTTTAAGCTAATCCTAAGCAATCACATGTTCAATCAGTGAAAAAAATTCTCAGGTATTTGAAAGGTACTCTAGACTTTGGTCTTTGGTTTCCGAAATGTTCAAACCTAGAATTAACATGTTTTTATAATGCTAATTTTGCGGGTTATAGAGTAGACCTTAAAAGCACTAGTGGGATTCGTCAATTTCTTGGTCACTCACTTATTCGTTGGTCTAGTAAAAAGCAAAATAATTTTTCTATATCAACTGCTGAAGCTGAATACGTAGCAGCTAGTCTTGCATGTTCTCAAGTATTGTATAAGAAACAATCACTGTTAGATTATAATTTGAACTTGCATGATGTGCCTATTATATGTGATAATATGAGTGCTATTAGTTTAAGTAAAAATCCTGTTTTACACTCTCGCACAAAACACATTAATGTTAGACATCATTTTTTTAAGAGATTATCAAAACAAAGTGGATATTTCATTGCATTTTATAAATTTTGAAGGTCATCTTGCTAACATTTTTACAAAACCCCTAGCAGAAAATACCTTTTACAAAATTCGGCGGGAACTAGGTATTTGCAATATCATAGACATTCTTTAAATTTTATTTATGTGAAATTTTCTTTACTTTAGAATTATATCACATATTCTCTCAAAAATCTCTCACATCACTATTTAAAGAAATAAGAATATTTCTTATTTCCCGTGCCAAACTCCCAGCGTACTAAAGGGTCAGAGACGGTTCCGTTCTTCATTACTACCCTCTACCGCTTCAACTCAAGAAACCCAAAATCCCTCTGCACCGAAGCGTCATAGTTGCTTTAGAGAACTTCATCCGCTCATGAGATCGAAGATATCTGCGCAAAAGAAACCAGCTCAATCAACCATGGCTTCCTCAAAAGGCAAGCTGAAGGACGTTTCTCCGGGGTCTGATGAAATCATCACAGGCTCTACTCGAAAGATCTCTTACTGTAAGTTCTTCACTCCAGAAGCTTTAGCGTTTTATTAACAGAATGATCTGCTTTCAGAGTTCGCCTATCAGAACTGGATGCCATTACTGGTACATCCCACTACTATTTATCGCGATCTAGTGAATAAATTTTATAAAAGTATGACAGACAAGGTAAGCCATCAGAGTTTTACCACCACTATTCGTGGAGTTAAGATAAAGCTTGATGTAGCAAAGGTTTGCAAAATTCTTGGGATTCCTAATGAAGGTTTGTTGATTGATAATGTATTCGCTCCATGTAGAAAAGAGTTCTCTCTTTCTAGGCAGAAAGAGGCTGTTTTTGGTCATCCCGTGGGGAAAAGATCAACTTTTGTGTTCAGTTCCTTATCTCATAAAATCAGAGTAGGAGCGTACATTCTCAAATATACTCTAAATCAGAAAAATCATAGAGGTGAAACTGGTACTAAGATGGACTTATTTTTACTGGCTTGTTTGATTAAGGGAGTGCGACCAAATATGGGAAGTTATTTGGTAAGCAAGATGTTGGATTGCAACAGGCCAAAGCAAGGTCTTGCCTTTAGAGCCTACATAACTCGTTTTCTGATTGATGCTCTTGTCCCTTTAAAATGAGAAACTATCTTTCGGGCTGACATCTTTGACGAATCAGACATTCAACATCTATTCCCAGAATTCAGGCCTCCCGCTCCTGAGAAATCCACAAGTCCCACCTATGCTGAAATCAAGGGACTGGCAGTAAGTGAGCTAGTGTTAGAGGAGGAAGAAGCACCAACAGCAGCAACAACAGAAGAAGACGAAGAAAAAGCAGAAGAAGAGGAAGAGGAAGAAGAAGAAGAAGAAGAAGAAGAAAAAGAAAAAGAAGAAAAAGAAGAAAAAAAGGAAGAAGAAGAGGAAGGAAGGAAAGAAGCAGAAGTAGGTGAAGAAGTCCAGAGTAGTACAGCTCACAGTGCTAAAGCTATCATAGAGGAAGCTGAGAAGCATCCATCTCCTTTCATCAGGAAGAGAAAATTCGTTATCTTTGATGATGATACGCCCCATAAGTCTGCAGACAGGAGACCTAAACACTAGGTCGTACAAGGATCTTCTCTAGCATCCACTCCAGGTACTATTCCTACCACTTCTGGTACTGCAGCTCTGCAGGGGGAGCCTACACTACAGGGGGAACCTACACTGCAAGGGGAGCCTACGCCTCAGGGAGAACATACTCCACATCCATCTGCACCATCTCCTACTCTAACCCCAGTCAAGTCTGTCACCAGAAACTCCCTAGTCTCCTCCATCAACAGTTTGGATTTTGCCTTGCAACATATCTTAACCAAGCTGTAAGTCATAGAATCTTCAATTCATCAGATTGAGTGTCGTCTCTCACAGTTGGATTCCAAGATGTCTACTGCACTGAATGAAGGAAACAAATGTTTCACTGCATGTTGGGAAAGAAGTGAAGGACTCTGCTGCTGTGAAAGACTTCTTAGAAAGCTAGGTCTTTTCCCATCCTTTTTGCTGATGTCAAAAGGGGGAGAAGTCCTGGCATGTGTGGTTCTGGATATGGAGATTTTGATTGGATGGTAACAGTGATGAGATAATTGAAAGAACACACACACACATTCTATTTTACTTGCTTTGGGATGTTTAAACAATAATTGCTTTGCTTTATTTGTCTGTTGTTTTTTTCTTTTTAATGCTCTGTGTTGAGCAGCCTAGAGGGGGGTGAATAGGATGCTTTTATAAAAAAAACTTCTGCAATCACCCCAAGGTTAGATGCGGAATAATAATTTGAATATAGACAGTACAGTTCAAACAGTTAGTTAGTTCAAACACTGGTTTAAACAAAAGTTTGAGCAGGGGTTTGAACACAGGTTTAAACACCCTCGTTTGAACTACTCCGTTTGAACACCTTGATACCAGTAATAGAATTGAAACAGGAAATAACAGACAATTCAAACAGAACAGAAAGAATAAGGAACACAGGATTTATAGTGGTTCACTTCAACTTGAAGCTACGTCCACTCTGCCAAGCACAGCCCACTGCTGCCCTAGGATCACACTATAAACAAGTTCCTTTTACGGGTTCAGGAACAAATAACCCTTACAGACAACCCTTTCTTCTTCTAAGGCAAGAAAGTGAAAAACAAGCCTCAAACCTTTCTACTTATAAGGCCAGAAAGTGAACAAACAGCCTCCTAAACACTAACCTTGACCAATTTGTCAAGCTGTGTTTGAACCTACCCAAATACAAATGGAACTACTGTCCACTTCTCAGAGTATTGGATAGTATCAGCAAATGATAACAGAATATTCAAGTTGCTCAAAAATCCTTTTCAAACAACTTTAAAATAACTTTTCAGAAAGCAGAAAAATTTAGACAGTTCAAACGTTTCTGAAAAAGTCAGGTGTGAAAATCAGATTTTAGAAATTCAAATCACACACCAATTCCTGCAAAAAATAAGACTTACAGCCCTTTATGAAATCAAATTCAGCAGGAGATCAAATGCAGCACCAAGCAGAACTCTTTTCAAAAGTGAGTAGATGTTTGAACATGAAAAGAGTATTTAAACACTTGCAGAGAGTAAAACAGTTCTAACGGATGTTCTATGTATTTCAAACACTGTGCTGCTGTCTCTTATATAGAGAAAAATATAGCCGTTTGAATGAAATCTTCCAAGATAAAATCCGTGTAAAATATTTCAATCAAATCTATGAATCAAGGAAGTCATTCAAATTCAAATTCGCTCAAGGCTATATTCCAGAAAATACTCTTTCTAAAACTTTCCAAATCTGTTTTTCAAGAATAAACACTTAAAGAAAGTTTTTCGAATTTTGAGTTGGATTCCCAATGACATTATCATTATTCAAGTACTTTGAGTCACGAACTCTAGTGTATGTAGACTTTCTCTTTGGTTCTACTTCCTCAGCAGTTTGAACATCCTGAAGTCCTGTTCGAACATTTGTTTGATCATCTGTTCGAACTTGTGTTTGAACCGCTGTTTGAACTCCTGTTGGATCCTCTGTTTGAACATCTGTTCGATCCTCTGTTTGAACATTTGTTCGATCCTCTGTTTGAATATCTGTTTGAACTCCTGTTTGATCCTCTGTTTAAACCTTCTCTGATGGTTCTCTTGAGATTTGGAATACCTGTTCTGGATTTTCATTCTCAGCAATATTTGTTAGTATAGAAGATTCATCAAACGTAACATTAATACTTTCTTCTACAGTTCTAGAATTAGAATTAAACACCCTATATGCTTTGCTACGAGATGAATAGCCAAGAAATATACCTTTGTCAGTCTTCTTGTCAAACTTACCTCGATTCTCCTTTGTATTCAAAATAAAGCAAGTACTGCCGAATACCTTAAAGTAACCCACCTTAGGCTTATAACCTTTCCACAATTCATATGGGGTTTTATGCAAAATAGATCTAAGCAAAATTCTATTCGAAATGTAACATGCAGTACTAACAGCTTCTGCCCATAAATGTTTAACAGTATTATGTTCATTTAACATGGTACGTGCAAGATCTATTAGAGTTCTATTTTTACGTTCAGCCACACCATTTTGTTGAGGCGTACGAGGAGCAGAAAAATCATGATATATACCATGCAGATCACAAAATTTCTCAAAACCTTCAAAGTCCAATTCTCTACCATGATCACTACGGATGCATGCAATGCTCATGCCTTTTTCATTTTGTACTTTTAAAGCAAGTTTCTCAAACTCAATGAATGCATCATTTTTATGTCTAAGAAACAATACCCATGTAAATCTAGTATAATCATCTACTATTACATAAGCATAAAGTTTACCACCCAAACTTTCAGTTCTGTTTGGACCGAATAAGTCCATGTGCAGCATTTCCAAAGGTCTTGATGTTGAAACATGCTTCTTGCTCTTGAATGAACTTCTGGTTTGTTTCCCATTTGCACATGCTTCACATTTTCCTTCATCTTTCCAACTAAGTTTGGGAAGACCTCGGACAAGTTCTTTCCTGGCAACTTTGGAAATTAAATCCGTGTTGATATGTCCCAATCTTCTATGCCAGAGAGTTGTACTCTGTTCACTTGCAACAAAACACTTAATAGATTGAACAGTATTATTTAAATTGCAAGTATAAACATTTTGATTTCTCTTTCCTGTCAAAACAACTTGGTTAGTATCCTTTTTCTCAATAGAGCAGATATCAGAATCAAATATAACCTTATATCCTTTATCACTAAACTGGCTGATACTTAACAGATTATATTTCAAACCTTTAACTAGAAGCACATCATTAATAGATAATGACGGTGATACCTTGATTGTGCCAATTGCAACAATTTTACCTTTTGACTTGTCTCCAAACTTGACATTACCTCCATCAAATAGCTTTAAGTTGGAGAACTTATTGCGATTCCCAGTCATGTGCCGTGAGCATCCACTGTCAAGGAACCATTCATTGCTGGTTTGAACATGACCCTGTTGCAAACAAACGTCGCCTTAGGTACCCATTTCATTTCGGGTCCTTTTGAGTTTCCAGTTGAGAAAGACTATTTATTTGTGCAATCATTTGTAGCAGTGCCCTTAGGTGCCCATTTTACTTTGGGACCTCTAGCATTGTGTTTCCTCTGATTCACTGTCCAACCTTGGGGTTTGAACCTGCAAAACCTTTCTTGGGGTCCTCTATGGCCACAGTAAGTGCATTTCATAAAAGGAGTATTATAATTCCAAGCAGTAGCACTAAACTTCTTTTTATATGCCTTCTCAGACTTTTTAGGTTCATATCCAATTCCTTTTCTATCATAAACACATCTTTGTTTTCCCATCATGGCATCAAAATTTTCTCTACCTCTGGTGAACTTAAACACAACATTTTCCAAATCAGCAACTTTTGCTTTTAGTTTCTTATTTTCATTCAATAATTCTGCATAAGTATCATGAGAGATGCAATGTGCATGTTCAGTTTTTATCTTATGATATTGATCAGATGATATGCAGTTGGAATGCTTTTCTTTATATCTAGTGTAGCTTCCTATAATAGATTCATGCTTATCATATAGTTCATTAAAAGCTTCTAATACTTCTTCTACAGTAGGAGAGTCATTTACCTCATCTTCATCCTGTGCAGTTAGACATAGAGCTGCTGTTTCTTCTCTGTCTGAGCTTTCAGATTCTGAGTCACTTGAATCTGACCATGTAGCCACCATAGCCTTTTTCTTCTTGTAGTTGTCAAACTTCTTGTACTTTTCTGGCTTCTTGTCTGATCTTGAGTTCCTTTCAAACTTCTGATGTTTTGAACTCTTCTTTTCTTTGTTCAACTTTGGACAGTCGGGTTTGATGTGGCCGGGCTCATCACATTCATAGCATACGATTGGTTCTTTTGTCTTGCTGAACTTCTTTCTATTTCCTTCCTTGGCTTTTCTGTACGCTTTTCTGAACTTTGTGAAGAATGATATCTCATCATCTTCATCATCTCCTTCACTGTCAGTTTCAGTTGACATTTTTAGTGCAATCTGTTTCCTTCTGTCAGATGACTCACTCTCAGCCCGTTTGCTTGATTGTTCATATGCCATCAACTTTCCAATCAACTCTTCCAGTGGTAAGGTATCAAGATTGTTTGCTTCCTGGATTGCTACAATCTTTGATTCCCACTCTTTGGGCAATGATCTCACAATCTTCCGTACCTGTTCACTAATAGAAAAACTCCTTCCAAGACCATTTAGCTCATTACAAACAGTAGTAAAGCGTGTAAACATTTGAGTGATTGTTTCATCGCTTTTCATTTTAAACAGTTCATAGTCCTGAATAAGGTAGTTAATCTTATTTTGCTTTACCTGCTTTGTACCTTCATGAGTTACCTCAAGCATTCTCCAGATTTCTCTTGCTGTTCGAAATTGACTTACCCTGTTGTACTCATTTCGTCCAAGTCCACAGAACAGTAAGTTGATAGCTTTTGCATTCAGTGTGAAGTTGTCCTTTTCAGCTTGAGTCCAAGTACTCTTAGGCTTTGGAACTTCCTTCTGCTCACCTGCAGCTTCATTTGTGTCTTTGATTGTAGGTTCTGTGTAACCTTTCTGGATGATTTCCCATAATCCCATGTCAATGGAAAGTAGGAAATATTCCATTCTATTCTTCCAGAATGCATAGTCAGCACCATCAAAGAATGGTGGACGAGTTGCAGATTGCCCTTCAGTGTAGTTGTTCATGGCTGCCATCTGATCTTTACTCTTCGGATTGTTAAGTCCTTGTTGAAAGAAACTTGGCTCTGATACCACTTGTTGAGCAGCCTAGAGGGGGGTGAATAGGATGCTTTTATAAAAAAAAACTTCTGCAATCACCCCAAGGTTAGATGCGGAATAATAATTTGAATATAGACAGTACAGTTCAAACAGTTAGTTAGTTCAAACACTGGTTTAAACAGAAGTTTGAGCAGGGGTTTGAACACAGGTCTCAAAATATTGGATAGATTTTCATGTTACTCAAAATAAAATATTTTTATTCCTTTCAACGGTTTTGTTTTTCAAAATTCAAAAACTTTCTTTAAGTGGTTATTCTTGAAAAATAGATTTGGGAAGTTTTAGAAGGAATATTTTCTGGAATATAGTCTTGAGCAAATTTAAATTCGAATAACTTCCTTGATTCATAAATTTGATTGAAATATTTTTCCATGGATTTTATCTCGAAAGATTTCATTCAAACAACTATATATATTTCTTTATATAAGATATTGCAGCACTACTTTGAAAGATAACTAGAACATACGCAAGAACTGTTTTTCTCTTTACAAGTGTTCAAACACTCATTTCACATTTAAACGTCTACTCACTTGAAAAGAGACTTCTGCAAGGTGCTATATTTGAAATTCCTGTTGACTTTGATTTCTAAAAGGGCTGTAAGTTCTACTTATACAGCAGAAATTGCTGTGTGAAATAAATTTCTTAAATCTGATTTTTCACACTTGGTTTTTCAGAAACGTTTAAACTGTTTGAACTATTCTTTTTTTTCAAAAATCTATTTATAGTTGTTTGAAAAGTGTTTTTGAGCAATTCTAAATATCTGTTTCTGAGGCCATCCAGTACGTTGAGAAGTGGACAGTAGTTCCATTTGTATTTGGGTAAGTTTGAAAACAACTTGACGAATTAGTCAAGGCTGGTGTTCTAAGAGGTTTGTTTACTTACTTTCTTGCCTTACAATAAGAAAGGTTTTGAGGCTTGTTTGTCATTTTCTTGCCTTAGAAGAAGAAAGGGTGAATTTGTAAGGGTTATTTGTTCCTGAACCTGTAAAAGGAACTTTGATATAGTGTGATCCCAGGGCAGCAGTGGGCTGTGTTTGGCAGAGTGGACATAGCTTCAAGTTGAAGTGGACCACTATTAATTATATGTATTCTTAATTTTCGTGCGTGGTTCAAACTGTTTTGATATTACTTGTCCAAACCCATTTGCTTGATAGAACTGTTCAAACAAGTGTTGTTTAATCTGTTGTTCAAACTGCTCTGTTAAAACCTTTGTTTGAACTATCCGTTCAAACCCTTGTATAAACTATGTTGTTCAAACTAGTGTTCGAACCATTTGTTCAAACTAAATAACTGTTTAAACCATACTGTTTGTATTTAAATTGTTATTTTATATTCCGCATCCAACCTTGGATGATTACAAAAGCTTGTTCACAAAGAATTTTTGAAAAGCATCCTATTCACCCCCCTAGGCTGCTCAACAGTAAGATTACCAACGGCCTTCGAAATTGCACCTCAAAAATCATTTGATGAAAGATCAAGGGATTTTTCTATTAGTGTAATTGTACAGCCACTCAGGTATGCTAGAGTTGAACCATTAGATGCAAGTCTAAGGGACTGAATGTTACTCGTGTTTCAAAGGGAATTGGGAATCAGACCATCAATATGGTAGTGGACAAATCAAAAGATGATAGATATGGAGGAAGGCTCCGAATAATCCAAGTAAAGACTGAATGATCAAAAGAGTTCCATGAGAGATCAGGGATGGTGCGTGAAGGAAAATTGACATGTCAAAGAGGAGTAATGTTTGTAAGTTGACAATCTGACAAGTGAAGCCCAGACAACAAATAAAGAGGAGTAATGTTTTGGTTAAGAGCGCTTCCAACTTGATCCTATTACCCCATCAACCCCTACTATTATAGCAAATAAAGTACATATATAACACTGATGCGCTTGTATGTATGCTGTGGTGAACATAACGCTCGGGATGTTGAAAATGAAAAAAGGAAAAGGACTTAAATCATTCTTGTGAAATTGGATCTGGTTGTTAGGCTCAATTTCATTTTGCTATATGGAAACCATTTTTTTTTATATATAAATTATTCGATTTAGCTTTGTCAAGGAACATTTTCTTTGGGGGCCGAAAAGTATTTTTTAAATTTGTATCAATCGCTTCAATTTTTGAAAATCTCTTTTGACTAGAAGTAAAAAATGGGTATCACATTGGTCACATCATCGTGGTACATTAGTATAACTAACGGCATTGACGAAAGTGGCTGGATTAAAACTAGTTATAAAATTTAGAAACTCAACTGGATTAAACTAAATTTTTGTGATTGTCTTACATGCAGTCCTATGATTTAGTGACCACTGATGAAATTTACCAACACAAATTTTTTTTTTAAGTAAACTATTTCTAATCATTTTAACCAATATTTTAGTTAAATATTACTTTTTTAGGATTGTTCATTGATAACACATTTTTTTTTGAATAACTATTCTATATTACTTAATTTATTTGTCAAAACTTTCGTTTTTTTTATATAGTACTTTAATCCACTTGCTTAGATGATTTGTCCAGTTATCAAATTTTATTTAAGTATATCTTATATGAATGTTTGATTATTTATCTAGGAAAACGAGTAAACAAATTTCTTCGCCAACTGCGTTGAGCTTGTTAAAACGGATAAGAATAAATCTTGAGTTCAACTAACTATAGAAAATTTGTCAACTGAGGTTGAACATTGCGGAACTTGACTCATTTGCAATCCTACCTAAAATGATTGAGAAAATATTTCAAGTAATTAGGAAAGGGCTCGTTTGCAGCCCTATTTCTTTTTGGACAATAAATTTTAACATTCATTTCACATATTTTAGGTATTTTTTCTGTCATTCTGTTTGGAATTTTCATGAATTTTAGAATTATTATATATATATATATATATATATTTATTTATTTATTATTTTGTAACTTCAAGTTTTGAAGAACTGAAGACTAATACTAAAAAAGTAAATAGTTTAAAACCAAAAACAACACAAAAATATATGCATATTATTTATTATTTTGTCATTTCAAGTCATTAATGTTTTATTTGTCATTACGGCAGTGGGTGCCTCCGGGCCACTTGGTGGTGGCTCTGCAGTAAAAAAAATCATGCTGTAAGCATTTTCAACCAAAAAGTCACCGTGATGCTGTGAGCTCTCACTTATGGCGTCACACCAAATAATCTTTCCTCATATATTAAAAGAACACAGACTTATTGCTGAAACATATACATAGTAGAATGAAGAAAACACACATATTTTAAGATGAAAATCATACAAAATAAGCAACTTTGAAAAAGGGAGACTTCCATAGCATCGTGTAGCAGAGAGTCAGACCCATATGCAAAAGATCAAGAGATCCCTCAAACCAGAAATGAGACCCTGCATTGAACGCCCCAAATGGACTAAGAAATAAATGTGAAGATTTTATCAATTTCCGCAGGTGCATGGCAAAAGAAATGAAAGAAAGGGAACACTTGACATAGAAGCGACTCACCGATATTATTCAAATAATTTTGTCTTTCAGTTTGTCGAGGAAACGGAAGTAAGCAAACCTCCAAGTCCTGTTAAGCGCTAAAGGAAGCAAAATGCCCCAAAAGCCCACCATAAATCCAAATGGGATTCCCAAGTAAAGCCACTTCATATCGATCCACCCATCATCATACTTCTTGTTGTCATCGCCATCTCCAAGAGAAGGGGCCACAGGAATGAGCTGGTGATCTACTGGGCAGTATTTTGCGAGTGGTGGACCACAAAGCTCATTGTTGCCTATGAAACTGAGTGAAAACCCCTGTATTTGGGTTCCTGAAGGAATTTTGCCGGAAAAATTGTTGTATGACAAGTTCAACCAACTCAAGAAATTTAAACTGGCAATGCTTTGAGGAATTTCTCCCGAAAGTTGGTTCAATGATAGATCAAGGGACTCCAGCGATTTCATGTTGCCCATCCGTACCGGCATCTTTCCTTTCAAATAATTTGAGGATAGATTCAAGCCCCGCAGATTTTGGAGATTAGTTAGCTCTTTTGGAATTTTGCCAGATAACTTATTACAGGATAGGTCTATGCTTGTAACCACCTTGAGATTACTGCTGTATTCGAGGTCCTTGTGTTTCATCACCAAATTCATTGTCTCTATCTGGTTGGAACGAGGAGGGGCCGGCCCGTAGTTGAGATGGCCAGTGGCTTGAACCATTGCCTTGAGATTACTGAGGCATTTGGGGATGGTTCTGGAGAGGTTATTATTTGCAAGGTCCAGAATTTGAAGAGATTCCAATTGACAAAGCTCGGGAGGAATTATGCCGGTCAGCCTATTTGATCGAAGGGCCAGAATTTGAAGAGATCCGGCAAATTGTTCCAGCATCGACCCGGGCAGACTTCCAGAGATTTCATTCTCACCGAGGTCTATTACCTCTATTTGGCGGCTCCAATTTTGCAAAGTCTGAGATAAGCTTCCTGAGAGATTGTTCTTCCGTAGCTGCAAAAACTGGAGCTGAAACAGGGATTGCATGGACCTCGGTATCTCCCCTGTGAAATTATTATGGCTCAGTTTTAGTTCTCTTAAGCTTTTCCAATTAGCCCAACAATCAGTAAGCTCCCCAGATAGAAGGTTTTTGGAGAGATCTAGAAAGTATAAGCTTGTTTCCTCGTTAGCTAAGCTTTGACACAAGAAGGGAGCAAGCGATCCACTGATTGAATTATTTGAAAGATCAAGATTGGATACGGTGGAAGAAATGCGAGGTAGAGGGCCACTGAGGTTATTGGAGCCAAGGAGAATATACATCCCATAAGTCAAATTCGGAATACTGCCAGGGATGTGGTTGTGGGAGAGATCAAGACGGTAAAGATAGGGTAGGCGTGAGATCCAAGTTGGGATTGGGAGTGATATTCCTGCATCGGACATTACTAGCACTTCCAAATACTTCTGTGATCGAAGCCATGCGGGAAACTGAGGGCCCACCCTTGTATTGCCCAGATCGATGGCCTGGAGTTGAAATGGTGGAGTCCAGTTGGAATCGAATTGAAAACTCAGGTACTGATTTGCCCACACAAACAAACCCCGCAACCTCTTCAAAGTTTTGAAATGCACTTGAGAAACAGTCCCCACCAAGGAATTGTTTGAAATGTCAAGCACTTCTAGTTTTGAAAGACGCCCTATACTTTTCGGAATAGAGCCATTCAAACGACATGATGAAATTTCAATGTGAGACAAGCGTCTAAAGTCTCCCAATTTATCAGGCAAATGGCCTGAAACTTGATTCCAATGAAATGATAATATTTCTAATCCTTCCTTCATGCATAAAGATAAATATCCGATATATTTGGATACACATCCAACAAGACTGTTCCACCTGAGATCTAACACTCTCAAGTTGCAAAGACTTTTTATCGATTCTGGAATTTCACCTACAAGGTCATTTTGTGACAAGTTGAGTTCTTCAAGTGAAGTAAGACTACCAATGGCCGTCGAAATTATACCTTGGAAATCATTTTCTGAAAGATCAAGGATTTCTAGGCTAGTGTAATTATATAACCACTCGGGTATGATTGAGTTGAACCTATTATTAGCAAGTCTAAGGGATTGGATGCTAGTCATATTTCGAAAATAATTAGGGATTGGACCGGTTGTATAATAGTTATTGGACAAATCAAGTGATGATAGAAGTGGAGGAAGGCTCTGAATAAGCCACCCAAGGACTGAATGACCAAGAGAGTTCCCTGAGAGATCAAGGATGGTCAGTGAAGAAAAATTGACATGTGAAAGAGGAGTTGCGGAGTAAAGACCGCAATATGACATGTGAAGCTCGGATAAAGACGGGAGCATGTTTACCAGCTGCAGCCAATTAAATGCATTATGGAGATCGATCCCACTAAGATCGAGGAACTCGAGTGATGAAAGATGAGAAATCCAATCGAGTCCCTTATAAGCATTCATGGTGGCCCCAGGATAGTACCACAGATTTCCGAGTGCAAGACAACGCAGACTCGAAAGGTTCCCGAGTTGAGGAGGAATGGTACCACTGAATCCCGCGGAAATCAGGTTAAGGTACCTTAAATTGGAGAGTGAACCAAAGAACTCGGGAACCTGAGCTCCTCCAAAGTCATTCTGGCTTAGGTCCAAGTGCTGAAGTTGCTTCAGCTGTGTCAAAGAACAACTTATGTTACCTGATAATCTGGACCTCTCATAAACAGAGTAGTAAAGTGCGCCGGGATACTGGGCTGGATTCCGGAGGCTAAGCGAGGTTACACGGTGAGTGATGTTGTGGCAGCGAACTCCTCGCCACGCACAGCAATCTTCACCGACCCAAGAGGAGAGTCGGTCGGAAGGATCTACGAGGCCTCGCTTGAAGCTGAGGAGGGCTTCTCGTTCTTCTCCCCTGCATCTCGCGGTTGGATCTGCGTGGGAGAAGAACCCTCTGATTTGCCACCAGAAAAAAATGACCAAAACAAGGGAAGAATATTTTGCCAACATTGCTATTTAGTTAAAGCAAGAAAGGGAGAGTGCTTTGAGGATACGAGTTATTTGCTGCAGGCTAGCGTTCTTTCTATAAATGTATATATATAGAATTTATCAGCTGCCTTTGCTGGAAAAATTCCATTGTAAAATTTGTCAAATTTAAGATGGTCCCATGGGTAGTTATGGTAGCAATTATCTCTTTTTATTTTTTTTTTCGCTCTTTCCTTTTTTTTTTCTTTTTTTTTTTGTAACTTTAATTCTGCGATCTGTTAGGTGGGGGAGGAAGATGAAAGTCATGTGAACCTTATAGTAAATCACGATATGAAATCCATTTTTTTTTTTTGATATTTTAATTTTGGGGGAGGAGTGGGCCATAAAGTCTGAGTTTTTTCTCTAGAAAGGCATTGAAGGATAGCCTTGGCCTAATCTGTTCCCACTGTGTTCTTTATGACTTGGACTGTGTCTTTACGGGGCAGTGACCCACATTACGGCAAATTATTATCACCATATTCTCCATCACTTCCATTTATTGTAGCCACCCATTTTTAAGCGTACAAGCCCAATCTATCAAGGAAAAAAAAATGAATAGATGCCCACATTTTTTTCTTAGTCTGGGGTCAATGTTGCTATCACGTGTGACATTCCTTTCTTAGTGTCTAAAATGGTTCGTATATGTATAGGGAAGTAGTACATCGCTCCATTTTAACTTCTAAATTAGTTCTTGTACATTATATATACAGAAAAGTGTTATCATAGGCATATAAGTACAAACAATTAAGTTCAGTAAGTCATAGTTTGATCGCATTAATAAATCTTAAAAATTATGAGCTTATATAAAAAGTATATGGATTAAGTGACTTGAATATCTTTGGTCCTAAATATAAAAGGTAATTATTTGTTAAACATATGTTGAAGAGTTCATCTAAATTATAGCAAGTTTATAGTTTTACTATTTAAAATCCTTGATCCACCACCACCACTATATATTTTCAAAATATAACCCCAGAAAATTCAAAGAAATTATGAAATCAAATTCAATCATTCTAAAAACAAAATCAAATAACAAGGACCAAAATGGTTTTTATGAAATTTTATGATTTTCGATCCAAATTAATGTGCAACTTCATCCTCTCATAGGCACTAGGGGGGGGACCACACCTTTACTATTAGGCTCTTTCCTCCAAACTTCTCTTCGGAGACCCATCTACTCAGTCATATTGTCATCGGCTGTACTTTTCTGACACCTGTCAATGACAATGGAAAATTAATGGGAATAATCAAATAAAAAAATAAAAGTTACAAAATGAACTACTTGAAATTACAATAAAATGTATAGTATTTTTAATTACACAGCAGTCAAAATAATTGGAAAAAAGAAAAATAAAACAAAACAGAAAATAAGGAAAGAAGATTTGGAGGGAAAAAATGTAATTAGCTATTAAGTGAAGAAGAAATGAACACAATTTCAATAAAATGAGTAGCCACTACCTGTTGTGAAAATAAAGAAATAAAGAAGTGTCAATAGTAAATTTAGAATAATAAAAAAAGAAAATAGGTCAAAAGTATATATAATTTGATATTGGAAGGTGATTTTATTGATTTTAAAGTAAGAAAGAGAGCACAACAGAGGATGAGTTACTTGCCGCAGATCATCATTCTTTATATGTGTAGAATTTATTAGCACATTCTCCTGTTGTCAAAAGCAGTTGCCTTTACTGGAAAAGTTTCAGTGGAAAAATTCTCGAATTAATGATGGTAGTGGAAGAGGCTGAATATTAAATTTATAGAAACTTATTTCATTTTATAGATGGCGACCCTTTTAATATTTTAATTTTGTAATATGTAACTTTGGATTGCAAGATGAAAATATGAAATCCAATACTAATTAATTACAGTCTCCATATACAATCCTATTTATTTATTTATTTAAACATAGCGCATCATTATTCGCATCTAAGAAAATTATCATGCCCTCGAAGAATTTGTCTGTTCATGTGAAATTTCTTGTTACATTTTTTTAAACTTTATTGTGTGAGAATCATCAAAATTTTCTGAACAACTATGTTATACTTTAATGGCAAGAATGTAAAAAGAAAATGCAAATGTAAATGAAAACAAAAATCTGAATGGCTTTATTTTTCTTTGACATGCATGTTCCGCCTTTGCCCCTCAATACAGGTCATGGCTTGCAAAAGTCATACCTTACGTTCAAATGAGAAGATCCCAAACCAAGAAAAATAACAACCAAACATATTATTTCGAGGATAAAGTTATTACTAATAATAATAAGAAGAAAATTTTAAAATGATGCGAGAATCTAAGTCAATCAATTTGGATTTTCTTATTTTTCTTCCATACTTCCATGGATGTGGCCATGAATTAGTGCCCACATTTTTGTCATGCTCTCCCACAGCTGTTGTTGCTCGAGTGTGACACTCTAACGTTCCAAATGGTTCATTATAGTCAATCTCTGTGGAATTTTCTTCCTTTCCTCATATATCAATTGGTGTGACCATAAATTTGTCCCCACAATAAGTTCAGAGTTTATGTGACTTTGGCGTGACACTCTTTCTAACGTCCCAAACAATTCAATAAAGAAACCTCCTGAAAAGTAAAACAAAACAGAAAAGAAGAAAAGAAGTTTTGGAGGGAAAAAATGTAATTAGCTACTAAGAGAAAAAAAAAATGAACACAACTTTAATAAAATGAATACTCACTACTTATCGTGAAAACAAAGAAATAAAAAAAGAGTGTCAGTTGTAAATTTGGAATGAAAATAAATGAAAATAGGTCAAAAGCAAGGAAGAGAGCATAACAGAGGATGAGTTACTTGCCGCAAATCATCATTTCGAATAGAAATAAAAATAAACGCAAGAAAATTATCATGGACTTGAAGAATTTGTTTTTTCATGTGAAATTCCTTGTTAATTTTTCTTTTAACTTTGTTGTGTGAGAATCGTCAAAATTTTCTGAACAACTAGGTTGTACATAAATGACAAAAATGAAAGAGGAAAATGAAAATAAAATTCTAAATGGAATGGACTAGAAAGGAAATGAAACATTTTCCAATGGCATTATTTTTCTTTGACGTGCATGTTGCCCCCTTGCCCCTCAATATGGGTCACGACTCACAAAAGTCATATCTTACGTTTAGATGGGAAGATCCCAAACCAAGAAAAATAACAACCAAGCATATTATTCCGAGGATAAAGTTATTACCAATAATAATAAGAAGAAAATTTAAAACTGATGCGAGAATCAAAGTCAATCAATTTGGATTTTCTTATTTTCTTCCACCGTTCCATTGATGTAGCCATGAATTGGTGCCCATATTTTTGTTATGTTCCCCTGTTAATGTTGTTGCTTGAATGTGATACTCTTTCTAACATTCCAAATGATTCATTATAGTCAATCTATGGGGAATTTTCTTCCTTTCCTGATTTGTCAATTGGTGTGACCATAAATTTGTGTCCATAATAAGTTCAAAGTTAATGTAGCTCTGGTGTGACACTCTTTTTAACATCCCAAACGGTTCAGTAAAAAAAATATTCTTTTCTTTTTTTGACCCCATGAATCACAGTCCGTAATTCTACTTTGTTAACTTTTAGTTGAGTCCAGTACAAATTCAGTTGACTCACTGCATAATGTTTTAAAAAAACAATCAGAGTCAATGCATATATATCGAATATGAGAAACAACAAAGACATGATCTTGTGTTGGCATCATTTTTCGTGTTTCGGTCCCGTGATCTCTTGCAATGGTTAAGTTTCAATTTTTTACTAGTTGTGGCCCATATTAAGGGGCAAAGGCAGGACATGAGTGTCAAAGTAAAGTAATAGCATCAGAAAAGTTCTATGAAAAAATGAAAATGGCAATACTCCAAAGCTTGGTGGCATTACTGGGCTATTCCAGCCACTTCTTGATCCAAGGGTATGTTGTTCCCACCAAATGCGGCATTATGTTGATAAATTTAAATAAAACTGAATTTTGATTTTCAAAAAACTTAGTTTTTGGTAGAAACCAAAGGAGCGCCGACTAATTTTTATTCGGATATTAAAAAAATGAGCGCACCTTAATAAAATGAGTATTCACTGCTTGTTGTGAAAATAAAAAAATAAAAGAAGATTGTCAGTGGTAAATTTAGAATTATAAAAAAGAAAATAAGTCAAAAGTATATGTAATTTGATATTGTAATATGTAACGTTAGATTGCAAGGTGAGGTGAAAATATGAAGTCCAATACTAATTAATTACAGCTTCGGCATATATATACCTATTTATTTATTGATTTTTTTGTCTTAAACAATGCATCGTTATTTGCAAGTAAAAAAATTATCATCTACTTGAAGAATTTGTTTGTTCATGTGAAATTCCTTGTTAAAATTTTCCAAACCTCATTGTGTGCGAATCATCAAATTGTTTTGAACAAGCAGGTCGTACTTTAATGTCAAGAATGAAAAAGGGAAATGAAAATGAAAATAAAAATAAAAAGTGTGGGATGTATTGCAAGCTCAAAACAAGCTAAGGAAATTTTCAATATTGAACTGTTTGGAACATTAGAAAGAGCATCACCCTCGAGCAACAACATCAATGGGGAGCATGACAAAAATGTGGACACCAATTCATGGCCACATCAATTGAACTATTAAAGAAAATAAGAAAATCCAAATTGATTGACTTAGATTCTCGCATCAGTTTACAATTTTCTTATTATTATTGGTAACAACTTTATCCTCTAAATAATATGCTTGGTTGTTATTTTTCTTGGTTTGGGATCTTCCCATGTGAACGTAAAATGTGACTTTTGTGAGTCGTGGCTCGTATTGAGGTGCAAAGGCAGAACATGTGTGTCAAAGAAAAATATTGCCTTTGGAAAGCTTTCATTTCCTTTCTATTCTATTCCATTCAGATTTTTATTTTCATTTCTTTATTTTCATTCTTTTTATTTAACTCTGAACTTAATATGAGCACAAATTTATGATCACATCAATTGACATAATAGGAAAAGAGGTGAATTCCACAGAGATCTCAACTATATTGAACTGTTTGGAACGTTAGAAAGAATGTCACATTCGAGCAACAACATCAATGGAGAACATGACTATATGTGGACACCAATTCATGGCCACATCAATTGAACTATGAAAGAAAATAAGAAAATCCAAATTGATTGACTTAGATTCTCGCATCAGTTTAAAATTTTTGTATTATTATTGGTAACAACTTTATCCTCTAAATAAGGTGCTTGGTTGTTATTTTTCTTGGTTTGGGATCGTCCTATTTGGACACAATATTGCACTCGTGACCCATATTGAGGGGCAAAGGCAGACATGAGTATCAAAGTAAAATAATAGATGAAAAAGACAATACTCCAAAACTTTGTCGCATTACTGGATTATAATAATCATTGGCAAGACTCGAGCTACTTCTTGATCCAAGGGTATGTTTGCTCCCACCAAATTTAAATAAAACTGAATTATGATTTTCACAAAACTTGGTTTTCAGTAGAAGCCAAATGAACACCGAGTAAATTTTATTAGTAACTTGAATAAAGCAGATCAGAAAAAAGAAAAAGCACTCAAGAATAAAAATGTGAATTTCAAACCCATGCTGGGTAATCGCATATCTTTGAACTACTTCAATGATTTTTATTCTGTTTTATGGGACACCTAAATTTTACACTTTGTAGCAGTACATCTTTGATCTTGAGCTTAATGCTTTCATAAACCAGTTTGAGATGGGTGATCAATGAATGGCATCACCCTTGAGCTGTGGACCAAGATAAAAACGTGGGCACGTCAAATGTAATTCCACAGATATTGAAGTTGCCACTCAATCACTTCTGAGCCTTTGATCTATCATCACCATTAAAATTTCTCAGTTTCAATTATAGGGTTTGGAATTTTTTTTTTGAAAACACTGTCACGAGAGTCGTTTCAAATGGTAGTAATCTTATTTTTTGTTTCAGTAGTGTTAGGGTTTGTTTGATCCCCCGGTTATGCTTCAAATCAAATATATTAAGATATTAAGATTATTTAGACTTAAGCAGCTCCTTAAAATATTACGCCCTTGGGCCCCTATTTAGTTCGAGAAATCGGCTCGAGAATGTCACAGTCTAGCACATGGTATGGTTATGGAATGTGAGATTCGTTAAATGTCACATTCCTGTAATCTTATATCTCATATTTCTATAAAGGGGACTTAACATTTTTTAGTTGAGAGGCAGGAATGTAAAATTTCAAATGTGAACATGAATTATGAGCTTATATAAAAAAGTACATGAATTACGTGACTTGAATTTCTTTGGTCCTAAACATAGAAGGTAATTATTTGTTAAACATATGTTGAAGAGTTTGTCTAAATAATAACGAGTTTATAGTTTTGTAGTTTTACTATTTAAAATCCTTGATCCACCACCACCAGTATATATTTTCAAAATACAACCCCAGAAAATCCAAAGAGATTATGAAACCAAATTCAATCATTTTAAAACCAAAATCAAAGAACTAGGACCAAAATTGTTTTTGTAAAATTTTATGATTTTCAATCCAAATTAATGTGTAACTTCATCCTCTCATAGGCACTCAAGGGGCAGACCAAAAAATTTATTCTGCAATCTGTTTTGTGTGAACGGAAGATGAAAGTCATGTGAACTTTTTAGTAAACCATTTTTTTTAATATTTAAACTTTGGGGGAGGAATGGGTCATAAACTCTGAATTTTTGCTCCAGAAAGGCATTGGAGGACAGCCTTGGCCTACTCAGTTCCTATCACTTCCATTCATTATAGCCACCCATTTTTAAGCGTACAAGCCCAATCTATCAGGGGAAAAAAAATGTTTCGATTAGGGATGAGAATGGATAAGATAGCCTACTAACTTTTCATTCACATTATCGCATACCAATCAATACACATTCTCATGAAGAAAAAATTGGAATTTCTGGTTTTAAATTATTTGCTATAGCTTTCTGTATGCTTTTAATTTTCTCCGGCCCAAATCTAGAAAAATCCGTAGATCAATGCGGATCACGACTTGCAGAAGTCATTCATTTTGTGGAAAGACACCAAAGCAAGAGAACCGCATGTGTTGACCTGCCGTATGAATTGCTGAATGCGAGTCAGTCTCCTTCGAATTTCTCCTTCGAATTTCTTCATTTTTTGTGGGCCAATTGATGTGTCATATGAATTGGTGCCCACATTTTTGTCCAGATCTCGGGCCAATATTGCTATCACGTGTCCGTTTTAACTTCTAAATTAGTTCTTGTAGATTATATATATAGGGAAGTGTTATCATAAACATGTAAGTACAAACAACAAGTATGTGAAGCCCACACCACACTACGAAATTACGTCAAATATTTTTGTGGACGTTGGCTTTTTGGACATTTTGAGAAATTTCAGAGTGACAGCCAAGATATTCTTTCTAGTTTATGTATATATACATGATAGCTAAGTCTATTTTCAACCATGGCAAAATATTTTTGAGTCCAGAAAAGTTTAGTAAGTCAAAGTTTGATTGCATTGATAAATATAAAAAAAATAAGAGCCTATATAAAAAGTACCTGAATTACATGACGTGAACGTAAAATGTGATTATTTGATGAATATATGTTGAAGAATTCGTTTGAATGATAGCAAGTTTATAGTTTTATACTTTTACCCTCATAATTATTATTTAAAATCCTTAATCCACCACCACCACTATATATTTTCAAATTAAAACATCGAAAAATCCGAAGAAATTATGAAATCAAATTTAGTCATTCTAAAACCAAAATCAAATAACAAGGACTGAAATGGTTTTTGTGAAATTTCACGATTTTGAATCCAAATTAAGGTGCAACCTCATCCACTCATAGGCACGCTGGGGCGAACTACACCTTCACTATCACGGCCTTTGCCTCCAAACTTCCCTTCGGAAACCCATCTATGCTATCATGTCGTCATTAGCTGTATTTTTTTGACACTAGTCAATGCTGATGGAAAATTAATGCGAATAATCAAATAAAAAAACGAAAATTTACAAAATGAACCACTTCAAATTACAATAAAATGTATAGTATTTTTAATTACACAACAATCAAAATAATCGGAAAAAAGAAAAATAAAACAAAACAGAAAATATGAAAAGGATATTTGGAGAGAAAAAATGTAATTGGCTATTCACTACCTCTTGCGAAAAAATGAACACAACTTTAATAAAATGAGTACTTAGTACTTATTGTGAAAATAAAAAAATAAAAGAAGAGCATTGGTAGTAAATTTAAAATAATAAAAAAAGGGCCGAGAGCAAGAAAGAGAGCATAGCAGAGGATGAGTTAACTTGCCGCAAATCATCATCCTGAATAGAAATGAAAATAAAAGCAAGAAAATTTATCACGTACTTGAAGAATTTGTCTGTCATGTAAAATTCATTGTTAATTTTTCTTTTAACTTTATTGTGCAAGAATCATCAAAATTTTCTGAACGGCTAGGTTGTACATACATGAAAAAAAGGAAATGAAAATAAAATTCTGAACGGAATGGACTAGAAAGGAAATGAAACATTTTCCAATGGCATTACTTTTCTTTGACGTGCATGTTGCGCCCTTGCCCCTCAATATGGGTCACGACTCGCAAAAGTCATATCTTACATTCAAATGGGAAGATCCCAAACCAAGAAAAATAACAACAAAACATATTATTCCGAGGATAAAGTTAGTACCAATAATAATAAGAAGAAAATTTAAAATTGATGCGAGAATCAAAGTCAATCAATTTGGATTTTCTTATTTCCTTCCGTAGTTCCAGTGATGTAGCCATGAATTGGTGCCCACATTTTTGTCATCTTCCCCATTGACATTGTTGCTCGAGTGTGACACTTTTTCCAACGTTTCAAATGGTTCAATATAGTCGATCTCTATGGAATTTTCTTCCTTTCCTGATAGGTCAATTGGTGTGCCCATAATAAGTTCAAAGTTAATGCGGCTCTGGCGTGACACTCTTTCCAACGTCCCAAATAGTCCAATAAAGAAAATTTCCTACTCTTTTTTTGAGCTTGCACTCCATGTGTCACTGTTCCTAATTTTACTTTGTTACTTTTTAGTTGAGTCCAATATAGATTTAGTTGACTCACTGCATAATGTTTTATAGAAGCAATCGAAATAAATGCATATATATCAAATATGAAAAACAGCAAAGACAGGACCCTGTGTTAGAATCATTTTTCATGTTTCGATCCTGTGATCTCTTGCGATGGTTTAGTTTCAATTTTTTATTTTTTACTGGTTGTGATCCATATTGAGGGGCAAAGGCAGAACATGAGTGTCAAAGTAATGGCATAGGAAACGTTGTACAGGACAAATGAAAATGGCAATACTCAAAAGCTTTGTCGCATTACTGGACTATCCTGGTCATTGGGAAGACTCCAGCAGTTCCCACCAAATACGGCATTATGTTGATAAATTTAAATAAAATTGAATTTTAATTTTGAGAAAACTTAGTCAAGCCAAACGAGCACTGAATAATTTTTATTCGGATATCAAAATGTGAATTTCAAACCACCGCGGGTTAATTGGATATCTTTGAAATGCATTAATGATTTTTATTCTGTTTTATGAGACACCTATGTTTTACTCTCTAGTAACACATCTTTGATTTTGAGCTTAATGCTTTCAAGACTAACCATATTTGAATGCTATAGGAGGGCCGGAAGGATGGTGGGTGGATGCTGGTGCTTCTAACCATATTTGCTATAGCAAAGAATGGTTCAAGACTTGTTCTTCTGTGGAGAATCCAAGTTGTTGGTAGTAGTAATGTTGAGCTCCACTTTACTTCTAGAAAAGTGGTTAGTGAAAGATATCCTTAATGTCCCAAACCTCAAGAAAAAATCCTAGTTTCAAGTTTTTTTGCCATGTGGCATTTCCTTCTGGGATACATTAAAAAAATTGATGTTAAAGAAGCTATAAGAGAAACTAGTTCAGACAATAATTCTTTGCATGCCTTTTTGGCAAGTGGTCTACCAACTTGCAACTAACATTAAAATAGAAAAACTTGGGGAACGTTTTAAGTGGGGTTCGAATGTTGCTTCTACAAAGCATCGAGAGCTCGTCTTACCAACAAGGCTACCTAAATTGAATGATAATATTGTGAAATTAAATACATAATATATAAAAATGAAAAATTGAAAATTAAAATCAAGTGAGTGTTACAAGTGGGGGTCAAACCTTGCCCGAATTGCATGATGCTATCGTGAAACTAAATAGATAATGTGTGGAAATAAAAAATTAAAAAAATTAAAAACAAGTGAGCGCCATAAGGGGTGATCGAGCTTTAGTTCAACAAAGTATTGGAAAAACATCTTACCAACAGAACTACTAGAATTGCACTACATTTGTTAGAAAGATAATGCATACATATTTTGTAGTCGTCTCCCTTCCCCTGCCTCATTAATTGTTCTCATTATCTCTTTGTTTGAAGCACAAATTTTTAAATTTGTAAAATAAAAGTGCAGTTATTGCTTACATGTGTTAAATTCTTTTAAAAAGTACTACTCACAAAACCCATTAGTTAAATTATGAAATTTAATTATAAAAAAATCACAAAGTTAATAAAATTAGATGTGAAGAATTCAACTTATAACTAAAAATATGTACCTTAATCTGATGATTCACAAGTAAAATGAGAGTGTTGGAGAGATGGAAAAGTAGGAAAGTGAGAGAGTCAAAGAGATGAAGGAGTTTACATGGAGAAAAAGTGGTGGGAATTGAGTTGGTCTCTCCCCACAGATTCCTTCCCTCATAATCATTTTGCTTTAGAAAAAAAAATGACGAAAAAGTAAAGGAGGCCGAAATTGAAGTAGCCCACTGTACAGAAGAATATATTTTCTCCTCCACTTTACATAAAAAAAAATTATCAAACAAATATCTTTCCTTCATTTTACATCAACTTATTTTGTTAATAAAAATTAAAAAAATGAAATTAAAAAACCACATGTAGAAACCTCTTTCCTCCACTTTACATCAACCTTTTTTGTTAATAAAAAATTAAAAAATAAAATATAAAAACCACATGTAGAAATGTTACTCTTCCACTTCACAATGTTAAAACTTATACAATTTTAGGAACACACAACTTGCCGATAATCTCAAGAAAATGAGCTATATACGAAAAGGTGTTAACTAGTCTCTGAATCCCAAAAGCATTGTAAAGAGGGCTGGAATCAATGGGCAGGAAGCTCAAAGTAATGGTAACTAAAATATTAAGGTTTGCCATTTCCTTTTTTTTTTTCTTTCCTCATTATTCTGGGGGCCGTTGCAGCTGCTATAGCAGCTGTTGCGGGTGCTATGGCCATGAATTGCAATCAAACTACTAAAGCAATCCATAGCTATATCGCGACGATGCAATACTGTTACGTAGTGACCACTATTTAAAACCATGATGGTGTGCAGGTCCATTTTCTTTTTGCTTCTTCCGTTCTCTCTTCCATTTCTTATTTCAAATGTCAAGGTTCTCCGCTGATAGATTATCACATTAAGCAGCATGAATTTCTCAAGGGACTGTAAAATTCTGAGGCTATGATTTATGGTTTTTTATTTGAACAGTAGATGAGATTGTTTAGAATCAAGTTTTCTGCTTCCACAATTATGCTCGCGATGTTGGTGGAATGTTGTCGTTAAGGAGCAAGTCCAAGACTAAAGACTTGGTGAAATGTGAAGTTGTTGCTGCGTCTGATGGAGTAACTAACACATGGACTTTTTCGTTTCTTCTCTCTGTTTTGGCATTACTGTTTCCTTCTGCGGTTAAATTGTATGGAATTTTTGTTTATGCTGACAACATGTGTGGTTTCTTTTCGTAGGCTATGGTTGCAAGGGAAGATCTCGGTCTGGAACTCCCTATTGAGGCTGCTCCGTTGCTACACGTAGTTTCCTTGGGTTGGATTGACAAATAGTGAGAGGTAATGTCTTTTTTAATGTGTGATTACATCATGCTGGAATACCCATTTTGCCTTGTTACACAATGTGCGGCAGCTTGGGGAAAGCCGTCATAGTTGCTTCAAACATGCTTGAGGGCATGATGATTCATCCCATACCGACACAAGCAGAGTTTTCAGACATTGCTATCTGCTATTAGAGAAGGTGCTGATGCTGTTATGCTGTCTGGAGAAACTGCTCAGGGAGTTAGTCTTTTTATTTTATTCATCAGCAAAAAAGAATGAATTGAGAAACAGTAAAAAAATAAAATAAAATAAAAATAAAAATAAATGGTATTTGCGTACGCAACATATGGGTATATGACTTAGTAAAAGCCATACAATGGAAAACCGAGTGGTGCAAAACCAATTTAAGGAAAAAAAAAGTCTCTGATTGAATATTTTACTTTTGTCCCTGATTGGAAAAAGTAGCGGCGATTGAACGAGGAATGTTCGCAAGAACTTGTTTAATTGGAATGCATATCATTTCTGAACGTGGAATGAAACACAAACGGTGAATGAAACTTATCTTGAAAGGTTGAACGGGAGGGGAGGAGGCTTTTTAGGAATGTTGGAACAAAATATGTTCATTTGGAATGAAGTTTCAGTCATTATTAGTAAGTTCTAGTTCTCTGGATAGAACTGTTAGAAAAAATTTAGGTTCGGGCTCGGAACCTAAAATTTTAGGTTCAAGTTCATGATCTTAAATAGAGGGGCGTGGGTAATGTATATTTATAGTCTTATTTTTCTCATGGCCTTTAGCTATTTGGGATATCCCTATGGGAATATGCCATATTGACTCCTTAATGGAAATGATCCACAATTCTTGGTAACTACGGGCTACACAAGTGTAATAAGTATGTAGGTTGCCCTCTGTGAGATTTTGTTCTCAGATTGAATTTGAGTTCTAGCAAAACATCATTTGTTAGGCTGATTATATTTTCATGCAGATTCCCGTTGAAAGCTGTGAAAGTGAGGTACACAGTGGCGTTATGGACTGAAGTGGCCAAGGTTGATGGTGAAAAACCAGCATCTCTTGGTCAGGCCTTCAGGGTTGCTCAGTTTGGTAATGTGCTTTCTTGCTCCATTGTCCTTCTTTCCCCCTCTTATTTGTCTATCTGTATGTTTTGCTTGGATCCGGCTCCTCTAGAATTTCTAGAGAATTCTTTCAGGTAGAATTACTCTAAGGGTTATACATGTATCCAAAATCTGTAAATTCCACATTGCACATTATAAGAGAATGAAATAGTCAGAGTTGTATGAACCAATTTTAATATGATCTGATGATGTGTAGATCATCATCTAAATGTTGAAAGATCAGTAAAAACTTGAAGTGTTGCAGCCGTCTTCAAACTTTCACCATCTAAATGGAGGCGGTATACATTATCAAATTGTATGAAAATTGGTAAGTTTTCTTTTTTTTTTTTCCATCTCTTTCAATCCCCACGGTTGAAACTTACAGTTTTGGCATGCATATCTCATCCTCAGATAAATTCAATGTGGTAGGATTCTCTTACAATAATAGATGGGCTGGATCCATTTTGTTTACTTCTGACTCCTCCAATACTTCTGTGCTTCTTTAGAACCATGTGAGGGCAATGTTTGCATTTCATGCAACCATGATGTCTAATACACTCGGAACCTCATGATCGGTGTCTTCACGAGAACTGGCGTCATGCCATTTTGCTGAGCCAGTGCCGACCTTGGGGCACTCTATTTGCCTTAACGAACGTGTAAGCCTTGCATTGTTGTTGATTTCATCGTATTAGTCTAAGGAGAAACATTTTCATGCGCATTTTCACTCTCTTTGGGATTTAAAAAACAAACAAAAAATTGTTGCATTGTGCTTAATTTTAAAATTGAGATACTGGCCAAGTAGACATTTTTCCAAGCCACAAAAAATCTGATGTCTTTTGGGGATTAATCTGGAATATTCTATTTCATTAAACTTGTAGTATATCGGTGCAGGGCACGATTAGTTTGTGAATTTCTTGATTAAGTTTCTAAAAATTGACTCAGATTCTTAAAATATTATTTCATGTGCATTTCTAATGTGCACCCTATGGTCCATTGTTAGATGGTCTACTTAAATGGGATTTAGATGCTTAGGATGAATATGTATTGAGTTTTTAATGCTTAGGATGAATATGTTTCTCGTTATAGAATCTCATGAAAAATGACGTCTATTTGTTTTTGTATGCTTTTTTTTTATCCGTACAGTTAAAACAGTTGAAATCTTCAAAATAAATGAATATATAAGTTAGACTATTCGACAGGAAGGAGGTGAATTGATTTGTACTGAGATGAAAAATATTCAGGTGATAGCACGTGAACTATTCGGTGGCATCCCATGCACTTTAGGCTTCTCCTCGTTCCCTATTCCCTTCATAGTCTCTCCTTTTACACTGCCTCCTCCAAAAATGCTTACAATGAACAAAAGTCAGTAAATCACAGTTTACCATCCTAAATTCTGGCCTTAGAAATAAGTAGCCAAGCCAAATTCTTTTGTGTTTGAAGCCATGCAAGCAGCTGAGGCCCCAGCCTCGTGCGGCTCATGTCTAAATCCGTGAGTTGAAATGGGAGAGTCTAGTCGGAATTGAATTGAAAATTTAAGTACGAATTTGCCGACACATTGAGAACTTGCAATCTCGTTAAATTTGTGAAGTGCACATCTGAAACTGTCCCTACCAAAGAATTGTTAGAAATGTCCAATTCCACAAATTCTGAAAGATTCCCATGACTTTCAGGAATAGTGCCATTCAGACCACATGATGAGATACTAATGAAGAACAACCTTCTAAAGTTTCCTAGTTGATTAGGCAAATGGCCGGAGACTCTATTCCCTTGCATAAACAATTCCTCTAATCTTTCTTTCGCGCATGACGATAAGGATCCTATGTACTCGGGTACGCTTCCAACAAGTTTGTTGTTTGTCAGATCTAGAACTCTCAAATTGCAAAGATTTTTAATGGATCTTGGAATTTCCCCAACAAGATCATTGAAGGACAAGCAGAGTTCTACAAGTGAAGTAAGATTTCCTATGGCCTCTGAAATTGTACCTTGAAATTTATTTGATGAGAGGTGAAGGGTTCTAAGGCTAGTGTGATCGTACAACCACTCAGGTACGGTAGAGTTCATCCCAATGAAGGCAAGATTTAGGGACCGCAGGCTGGTCATGTTTCTAAGAGAATTGGGAATTGGACCATTAATATTGTTCGAAGATAAATCTAGTGATAATACTTGGGAAGGGAGACTTGAAATAAGCCTGCTAAAGTCTGAATGGTTGAGAGAGTTGACAGAGAGATCAAGGACAAGCAGCAATGAAAAATTCGCATGTGAAAGCGGAGTTAGACGGTTAAGCAAACAAGAAGACAAGTAAAGCTCAGATAAAGATTGTAGCATATTCATGATTTGCAGCCAATTGGATACCTTTCGGAGATCGATCGAACTAAAGTCAAGGACCTTGAGCATCGAAAGATGAGAAATCCATTCAAGTCCCTTATTAGCATTCATATGCCAATTATTTCCAAGTGCAAGACAACGCAAGCTTGAAAGGTTACCGAGTTGAGGAGGAATGGCACCACCAAATCTGGCAGAAGTAAGGTTAAGGTACCTTAAATTTGTAAGTGAACCAAAGAACTCGGGAATCTGTACTCCTCCGAAATTATTCTGGCTTAGGTCCAAGAACTGAAGTTGCTTGAGTTGCGTCAAAGAACGACTTATGTTGCCACTTAGCTCGGTCCCCTCGTAAACAACTGCTGGAACTCCATACATGGAAAAGGTTGGGACAATGGATGGAGGTTTTCGGAGGCTAAGCCGGATGACATGGCGGGTGATGTTGTGACAATGAACTCCTGGCCAACTGCAGCAGTCTTCACCAACCCATGAGGAGAGCCAGTTGGAAGGATCTCTGAGGCCTTGCTTAAAGCTGAGAAGGGCTTCTCTTTCGTCTCCCCAGCAACTCGCATTTGGATTTCCATGGCAGAATCCAAAGTTATCTGTGATTGCTAAGGATTGCCACCATAATAAGATAACCAACACCAGCCTAGAATATGTTTCCATAAGTGCCTACTTGCTAATCAATGCAGACTAGCAATCGTTTTATAGAATTCCTTTGAATAAATGGTGAGTGTGAGACCAAAGTCAATTCCTTAGAATTTTTATTTTCCCTAAAGATGGTCTTAGACTCCTTGCCGTCTAAAATGGTTCAACTCAGACAAATACAAAAATTTAGTCACTGCTAATCGGGTTGATGTCCAATTTGTTTGGGGAAAAAAGCAAGAAATATTTTTTCTTTCTGATGTTTGGGAAGCAGCAGAATTTTTAAATATGTTGTAACCTTTGCAGCTTCTGGAAGGTAGCTAGCAGAGTGCTGAGCTTGGAGAATGAGGTTTCCCTTCATTGGCTATGGGATATCATTGATTCAGCGAGCATGCTGTGTGTATACACCACATGTCCATGTTCCTTCGTATGTGTAGGCCCTCCTTGGTGGGCATCCGAGTGATTTTATTTCTTCATTATTTTTTTTGTTTTTATTTTCATTTTAAAAAAAGCTTGATTCATAAACATCCGATTCGACGCACTTGAAATTTCTGTAGCTGATAGTTTGTTGTGTGCAGTTGTGCTACTTATATGTTGATTGTCAAACTTAAATTTAGTAATGACTAGTTTATTGTGTATGACTCATTTTGTGTTCCAGTTTCTTCTTTAGATTTCCTTAGTACATAACATGTGCAAAATTGGTTGGAATGGAATGGATAAAATTTTTACTGAGCGGATCAATAATCTTTCTATTGCTGATTCGGCCAAAGGATCTTTAGAGCCGTTAACAAATATTCTGAATGACCATATACCTCTGATCGAAAGACATTTAGGACAAGAAGAGTCACTTTAGAGATTGCTTCTTTTTTTTTTTTTTTTTTGTGCCTCAATATTAACAAATTCATGATATTTTAAATTTAATGGGTCGGAGGATGTTTTCCTTCAAACTTTTTCTACACCACGTGATATGAAGACGCGTCTTCACAATTAACTTGTCCAAATGAACCCTTTCGTTGAAATAATGGGAAGCATCATCATTGCATCAATTGTCATCCCCACATCAAGGTCCTGCGTTGACGCCGTCAAGACGGGGCATGATGACTTTGGATTTGCATTACCCTTGAAATTATCACAATTCAGAAATTAATATTTGTTCCTCTGGGAAAATAATTGACTACTCTCCCAATGAGAAAATGATTTTTTTTTTACGTTGATGTTTTTTTCTTACTGAAATTGACCTACTTTTTAGTTTTTTAATATAATTTAATGTTTTGTTTTTTCACTCTTGTTATAATTTAATATATTAGTAAATTTATTTAATTTTAGCATTTTTATATTTTGTGTTTTTTTATTATCCTTTTTCTTTTTCTCTTTTTGAAGCTGATACGGGTGCGATTTTATGATTTTCTTTTTAAGTGTTTCTATTTTTTTTAATTTTGTATATTTTTTTCGGGTATTTTTTCTTCACCTATTTTTTTATGCGTCTTTTCATTGGTTGTTAGTTTCTTAAAGGCTTCACATGTATACGAGTTTGTTTAGCTAAAGATGAAGCATTTTTGTATTTTTTTTCCCTGATGTGCTTTTAAATGAAGCTGGAGCATTTTTATGATTTTCCTTTTAATTCCTTTTGTGTTTTAATTCTGCTTCTTATAGATAGGTTGTTAAAATTTTATTAATTTTGCTAACAAAAAATATCAAAAAATCAATGTTAAATGAGTTTCGTATTAAAAATTAGTCCATAGGTCTAACTCTTATTCTTCTCTTTTCATGGGATGGTGGGTGGAATTTTCTACTATTTTTCTTTATTTATTTTTCATATTCTTCGGCCTAGAACTACGTGGGCTAGGTTTCTCTTGGGATATGTAAGAAGTCATTCTGGTTCAGCTGCAAATACCACATTCCTCTATTTTGTCTTATATATATATATAATAATATTCTTCACCAAGAACTACATAGGCTTTTCTACCATTTTCTTCCGTGCAACAGGGCTGCTTTTAGTTTTCCATTTTTCCGTGATACTAGAGCTTCATTAATACAGAAAATGATATAGACTTATCCCCGGAACATACATAGAATAATGACAATAAAGAAACATATTACAAAATGAAAATCATCCAAGACGGGCAACTTCAAAATGAAAAATAGACTTCAATAGCTTTGTAGAAGGATGAAAGAGACTCGAACACAGAAGATCAAGAGATCCCTTGATAGGAATCAGACCTGCATAGAACGCCACAACAAAACTAAGGAATAGATTCAAAGAGTTTAGCAATGTTAACTATTGCATAGAAAGGGGCAAAAAATAAAAAATAAGCTACGGGATTGAATGATAGTCGTGTTTCAAGGGAATCTGGGAATCGGACCTTCAATATGGTAGTGGACAAATCAAACGACAATAGACATGGAGGAAGGCTCGGATTAAGCCAGGTAAAGACTGAATAATTAAAAGAATTCCATGCCACTATATATATATACTGATGCGCTTGTATGTATGCGGTGGTGAACGAAACGTTTGGGATTTTGAAAAAGAAAAAAGGGAAAGGACTTAAAATCATTCTTGTGAAATTGGATCTGATTGTTATTCGATTTAGCCTTGTCAAGGAACATTTTTTCTTTGGGGGCCAAAAAGTATTCTTTAAATTTCTTTCAAACGCTTAAATTTTTTAAAAATCTCTTTTGACTAGCAGTGAAATCGTGGCACGTTAGTATAACTAGCGGCATTGACGGAAGTGGCTGGATTAAAAGTAGTCATAAAATTTAGACATCCAATTGGATTAAACTAAAGTTCTGTGATTGTCTTGGATTTAACCCCATGATTCAGTGACCATCAATGAAATTTACCAACACAAATTTTTTTTTAGGTAAACTATTTTTAATCATTTTAACCAATATTTTAGTCAAATATTACTTATTTAGGATTGTTCATCGATAGCACTTTATTTGAATAACTATTCTATATTACTTAATTTATTTGTCAAATAATTTCAATTTTTGTATAAAGTACTTTAATCCATTTGCTCCGATGATTAGTCCAGCTATCAAATTTTATATATGTATATCTTATATGAATGTTTGATAATTTATCTAGGAAAACGGGTAAACAAACTTGTTCCCCAACTGCCGTTGAGCTTATTAAAGTGGATAAGAATAAATCTTGAGTTCAGCTAACTATAGAAAATTTATCAACTGAAGTTGAACATAACGGAACTTGACTCATTTGCAATCCTACCAAAAATGATTTGAGAAAATATTTCGACTAATCAGGAAAGGGCTTGTTTGCAGCCCTGTTTCCTTTTGGACAATAAGTTTTAACGTTCATTTCACATTTTTAAGGTATTTTTCCTGTCATTCTATTTAGGATTTTCATGAATTTTAGAATTATTATATATGTGTGTGTGTATATATAATTTATTATTTTTTCATTTCAAGTCATGAAGAACAGAAGACTAACACTAAAAAACTAAATAGTTTAAAACAAAAAACAACACAAAAATATATGCATATTTTCATTGATGTTTTATTTGTCATCACGGCAGTGGGTGCCTCCGGGCCACTTGGTGGTGGCTCTGCAGTAAAAAAATAATGCTGTAAGCGTTTTCAACCAAAATGTCACCGCGATGCTGTGAGCTCTCGCATATGCCGTCAAACCAAATAATCTTTCCTCATATATTAAAAGAAAACAGACTTATTCCTGAAACATATATATAGTAGAATGAAGAAAAAACACATATTTAAGATGAAAATCATACAAAATAAGCAACTTTGTAAAAGGGAGACTTCCATAGCATCGTGTAGAAGAGAGTCAGACCCATGCGCAGAAGATCATGAGATCCTCAAACCAGAAATGAGACCCTGCATTGAATGCCGCAAATGGACTAAGAAATAAACGCGAAGATTTTATCAATTTATGCAGGGGCGTAGCAAAAGCAACGAAAGAAAGAAAGGGAACATTTGACATAGCAGGGACTCACCAATATTATTCAAATAATTTTGTCTTTCAGTTCGTCCAGAAAACGAAAGTAAGCAAACCTCCAAACCCCATTGAGCGCTAAAGGAAGGAAAATGCCTCAAAAGCCCACCACAAATCCAAATGGGATTCCCAAGTAAAGCCATTTCATATGATCCACCTATCATCCTCCTCCTTGTTTTCATTGCCATCACCAAGAGAGGGAACCAACGAATTGGGCACATGATCTCCTAGGCAATAGTTTGTGAGTGGCAGACTGCAGAGCTCATTGTTGCCAATGAAACTGAATGAAAACCCCTGTATTTGGGTTCCCAACGGAATTCTACCTGAAAAGCTGTTGTATGACAAGTTCAACGAGCCCAAGAAATTTAAATCAGCAATGCTTTAAGGAATTTCTCCTGAAAGTTAGTTCAATGATAGATCAAGGGACTCTAACGATTTCATGTTGCCCATCTGTGCCGGCACCTTTCCTTTCAAATGATTTGAGGATAGATTCAAGGTTTGCAGATTTTGAAGACTAATTAGCTCTTTTGGGATTTTGCCAGATAAATTGTTACAGGATAGGTCTATGCATGTAACAAACTTGAGATTACTGCTGTATTCGAGGTCCATGTGTTTCATCACCAAATTCATTGCCTCCCTCCGGTCGATTATATCGGAGGTGTAGTAATCATAAATGAATTCAAAAGGGCCTAGTGAGTGGTTGAGCTGGCCCGTGGCTGGAACCATTGCCTTGAGATTACTGAGGCATTTAGGGATGGTTTTGGAGAGTCTATTATTTGCAAGGTCCAGAATTTGCAGAGACTCCAGTTGACAAAGCTCGGGAGGAATTACGCCGGTCAGCCTATTTGATCGAAGGGCCAGAATTCTGAGCTCCGTGAATTGTTCAAGCGTCGACCCGGGCAGACTTCCAGAGAATTCATTCTCACTGAGGTCTATTACCTGTATTTGGCGGCTCCAATTTTGCAAAGTCTGAGATAAGATCCCTGAGAGTTTGTTCTTCTGTAGGTGTAGAAACTGAAGCTGAAACAGGGAACGCATGGACCTCGGTATCTCTCCCGTGAAATTATTATGGCTCAATTTTAGTTCTTGTAAGCTTTCCCAGTTAGCCCAGCAATCAGTTAGCTCTCCGGATAGCAGGCTTTTGGAGAGATCTAGATAGAGTGGGTATGTTTCCCCATTAGCTAACCTTTGACACAATAAAGGAGCAAGCGATCCGGGGATTGAATTATTTGAAAGATCAAGAATAAATATGGCGGAAAAAATGCGAGGTAGAGGGCCACTGAGGTTATTGGAGCCAAGGAAAATGCACATTCCATAAGCCGCAAAAGAAAACTTCCCGAAAGTCAAATTCGGAATAATGCCAGGGATGTGGTTGTGGGAGAGATCAAGATGGAGAAGATGAGGTAGGCTCGAGATCCAAGTTGGGATTGGGTGTGATATTCCGGCATCGGACATTGCTAGCACTTCCAAATTCTTCTGTGATTGAAGCCATGAGGGAAATTGAGGGCCCAGCCTTGTGTTGCTCATATTTAGTGCATGGAGTTGAAATGGTGGAGTCCAGTTGGAATCGAATTGAAAACTTAGGTACTGATTTGCCCCCACATACAATTCCCGCAACCTCGTCAAATTTTTGAAATGCACTTGAGAAACAGTTCCCACCAAGGAATTGTTTGAAATATCAAGCACTTCTAATTTTAAAAGATGTCTGATACTTTCTGGAATAGTGCCAGTCAAACGACAGGATGAAAAACAAATGTGGGATAGCCTTCTAAAGTCTCTCAATTTATCAGGCAAACTACCCGAAACTCGATTCCTATGCATTGATAATTTTTCTAACCTTTCCTGCATGCATAAGGATAAATATCCGATGTATTTGGATACGCATCCAACAAGACTGGTCCACTTGAGATCTAGCACTCTCAAGTTGCAAAGATTTTTTATGGATTTCGGAATTTCGTGACAAGTCGAGTTCTTCGAGTGAAGAAAGATGACCAATGACCTTCGAAATTGTACCTCGGAGATCATTTCCTTAGAGATCAAGGATTTCTAGGCTAGTGTAATTGTATAACCACTCAGGTATGGTTGAGTTTAACCTATTACTAGCAAGTCTGAGGGATTGAATGCTAGTCATATTTCGAAGATAGTTGGGAATTGGACCAGCAATATAATCGTTATCGGACAAATCAAGTGATGACAGATGAGGAGAAAGTAACAGAATAAGCCGCCTAAGGATTGAATGATCAAAAAGGTTCCGTGAGAGATCAAGGACGGTGAGTGAAGAAAAATTAGCATGTGAAAGAGGAGTTGCGGAGTGAAGGCTGCAATGTGACATGTGGAGCTCGAATAAATACGGGAGCATGTTTACCATTTGCAGCCAATTAGATTGATTCTTAAGATCGATCCCACTAAGATCAAGGACCTCGAGTGATGAAAGATGAGAGATCCAATCAAGTGCCTTATCAGCCTCCATGGCCCAGGAATTGCTTCTGAGCGCAAGAGAGTGCAAGCTTGAAAGGTTCCCGAGTTAAGGAGGAATGGTACCACTGAATCCCGCGGAAGTCAGGTTAAGGTACCTTAAATTGGAGAGTGAACGAAAGAACTCGGGAACCTGAGCTCCTCCAAAATCATTCTGGCTTAGGTCCAAGTGCTGTAGTTGCTTGAGCTGTGTCAAAGAGCGACTCATCTTACCGGATAATATGGGCCTCCAGTAAACAGAGTAGTCAAGCACACCAGGGGATTGGGTTGGACTCCGGAGGCTAAGCGAGGTTACATGGCGGGTGATGTTGTGACAGCGAACTCCTCGCCACGCACAGCAATCTTCACCGACCCAAGAGGAGAGTCGGTCGGTAGGATCTATGAGGCCTCGCTTGAAGCTGAGGAGGGCTTCCCGTTCTTCTCCCCTGCATCTCGCGGTTGGATCTGAATGGGAGAGGAACCCTCTGATTTGCCAACATTGCTATTTAGTTAAAGCAAGGAAGAGAGTGTTTCGAGGATACGAGTTATTTGCTGCAGGCTAGTGTTCTCTCTGTATATATAGAATTTATCAGCACACACGCTTTGCTGGAAAATTTTCCATTGGAAAATTTCACAAATTTAAGATAGTCCCACGGCTGGTGCAGCATTGGTTGTCACATCATGGACACTTGTATGAAGTTAAGGTATGTGTATTTCCTAGCAATTGGTTTCAACTATAATATTTACTTAATTTTAAAGAATCAATAAATAAAAAATAAAGGAGAAATAAACAAAGGGGCTACATAAAATTTACGGGCCGGCAGCTTGATTTAATGTTTTTGAAGGGTATTAGTGAAAATGTTGATGCGTATATAAAATTAATAGAGCTTGAAAATTTTTAAATGGTCACGGAGCTGAACATAAAATTTAAAGAAATTTACTCCATTTCTTAGATCAACCTTTATTTTTTTCCCCTCTTTTTTTTGTAATTTTAATTCTGCAATCTGTTAGGTGGGGAGGAAGATGAATGTCATGTGAACTTTTAAGTAAACCAAGATATGAGGTCCAAATTTTTTTTTAATATTTAAATTTTGGTCGAGGAATGGGTCATAAAGTCTGAGTTTTTTTCTCTAGAAAAGCATTGGAGGATAGCCTTGGCCTACTCGGTTGCTACTGTGTTCTTTATGACTTGGTCTTGCATCAAAATGGATCCTTTTCGGTGGAAATAGTGACAACTTAATTTTAACCCAGAGAAGACGAAGATGGGGCAGTGACCTGCATTATAGCAAATTATTATCACTTCCATTCATTATAGCCACCCATTTTAAGCGTACAAGCCCAATCTATCAAGGAAAAACAAAATGTTTCGACTAGGGATGAGAATGTTCGCATTATACCGATCAATACACTTTCTTATGAAGGAAAAATTGGAATTTGTGATTTTAAATTGTTTGTTTCAGCTTTTCCCATGCTTTTAATTTTATCCGACTCAAATCTAGAAAAAGAAAAAAAAGAAATTGGCAGATCAATACGGGTCACAACTTGCAAAAGTCTTTCATTTTATGGAAAGGCACCAAAGCAGGAGAACCGAATGTATTGACGTGATCAACAACCATCAAGCAAATGAGAGAAGAAGAGCAATAATTTTGAGGATAGAGTTCTTATTACAAATCATGCGATGAGAGAGGTCCAAACTAATGTGAGGGATCCGGTCGGTCTTTGTGGAATACCTCATAGAACAACCTAACAAAGAGGGAAGATTAGCTATTATCTCGAGGACAGACTTATTGCAGATAATAAGAGTCGGTCTATTTGGAATTTCTTCCTTTGTGTGGGCCAATTGATGTGCCATATGAATTGGTGCCCACATTTTTGTCTTAGTCTCGGGCCAATGTTGCTATCATGCGTGACATTTCTTTTCTTAGCGTCTAAAATGGTTCTTACATGTATAGGGAAGTAATAAGCCGCTCCGTTTTAACTTCTAAATTAGTTCTTGTAGATTATATATGCAGGGAAGTGTTATCATAAGCATGTAAGTACACCAAGTAAGTATGTGAAGGCCACAATCATGGTAAAATATTTTTGAGTTGAGAAAAAGTTCAGTAAGTCATAGTTTGATCAAATTGATAAATCTTAAAAATTATGAGCTTATATAAAAAGTACAAGAATTACGTGACACAAGTAAGTTTGTGAAGGCCACAATCATGGTAAAATATTTTTGAGTTGAGAAAAAGTTCAATAAGTCATAGTTTGATCGGATTGATAAATCTTAAAAATTATGAGCTTATATAAAAAGTACATGAATTATATGACTTGAATATCGTTGGTCCTAAACGTAAAAGGTAATTATTTGTTAAACATGTGTTGAAGAGTGCATCTGAATAATAGCAAGTTTATAGTTTCACTATTTTAAAATCCTTGATCCACCACCGCCACTATATATTTTCAAAATACAACCTCAGAAAATCCAAAGAAATTATGAAATCAAATTCAATCATTCGTAAACTAAAATCAAATAATAGGGACCAAAATGGTTTTTATAAAATTTTATGATTTTCAATCCAAATTAATGTGCAACTTCATCCTTTCATAGTCACTCAGGGGGCGGACCACACCTTCATTATCAGGCCCTTTCCTCCAAACTTCTCTTCGGAGACCCATCTACTCTGTCATGTCGTCGTCAACTGTATTTTTCTTACACCAATCAATGCCGATGGAAAATAAATGCGAATAATCAAATAAAAAATTGAAAATTTACAAAATGAACTACTTGAAATTACAATAAAATGTACAGTATTTTTAATTACACAGTAGTCAAAATAATCGGGAAAAAATAAAACAAAACCGAAAAGAAGAAAAGAAGATTTGGAGGGAAAAAATGTAATTAGCTACTAAGTGAAAAAAATATGAACACAATTTTAATAAAATGAGTACTCACTACTTGTGAAAATAAAAAAATAAAAGAAAAGTGTCCGTAGTAAATTTAGAATATAAAAAAAAAAAGGTCAAAAGTATATGTAATTTGATATTGTGAGGTGATTTTATTGATTCTAAAGCAAGAAATTGAGCATAACAGAGATGAGATAATTGCCACAGCTCATCATTCTTTAAACATGTAGAATTTTTTAGCACATGCAATTGTTGTCAAAAGCAGTTGCCTTTACTGAAAAGTTTCAGCGGAAAAAGTCTCGAATTTATTAGCACATGCACTCGTTGTCAATAGCAGTTGCCTTTACCGATGGCCATGAATTGGTGCTCCCATTTTTCTCATATTTTCTCATTAATGTTGTTGTTCAAGTATGACACTCTTTCTAACGTTCCAAATGGTTCAATATAGTCAATTTTTGTAAAATTTTCTTCCCTTCCTGATATGTGAATTGATGCGGCCATAAATTTGCCTCCATATTTAATTCAAAGTTAATGTGGCTCTAGTGTAACACTCTTGCTAACGTCCCAAACTGTCCAATAAAAAAAATTTCCTTTTCTTCTTTTGAGCTTGCACTCTATGAGTCACTGTAGGTAATTCTACTTCATTACTTTTCAGTTGAGTCTAGTATAGATTACAATTGACTCACTACATAATGTTTTATGTATGTGTTTATTTGTAAACTTATTCAGTGGAGTAGTTGGGGAAGCATTAATGAGGGTTGTAAATAACCCCTTTATTTATTTTACATAGGCATGATGATGTGTACGAATCACTTGAATTTTAAAAAATTATGAATTTATAAATTTAAATAACTTTAACCATTTAGTTTTTCTATCTTATATTTCTTCTTTTTGGCTCTTTTCTTTTACTTTCTTTTTTTTTTCCTTTTTTTTGCAACGACTAGTTAAGAAATTCATGATACTTTAAATTTAGCGGACTAGAGGATGATTTCCTGCAAACTTTTCTACACATGATATGAAGACGCGTCTTCACGAATGATTTGTCCAAGTGGACCCTTTCGTTGAAATAATGGGAACCATTATTATTGCATCAATTGTCATTTCCACGTCAAGCTCCTGCGTTGAGGCGGTCAAGACGGGGCATTATGACTTTGGATTTGCACTCCCCTTGACATTATCACAATTCAGAAATTAATATTTGTTCCACAGGGAAAATAATTGACTACTCTCCCAATGAGAAAATGATTTTTTTTTTTTTAACGTTGATGTTTTTTTCTTACTGAAATTGACCTACTTTTTAGTTTTTTAATATAATTCAATGTTTTTCTTTTTTACTCTTGTTATGTTTTCAACATATATTTATTTTTGTAAATTTATTTATTTTTACCACTTTTATATTTTGTGTTTTTTCTTTTTCTTTTTCTTTTTCTTTTCTGAAGCTGATACGGGTGCAATTTTATAATTTTCTTTTTAAGTGTCTATTTTTTTTTAATTTTTTTTTGGGTATTTTTTTTCACCTGTTTTTTTATGCGTCTTTTCATTGGTTATTAGTTTCTTAAATGCTTCGCATGTATACGTGTTTGTTTAGGTAAAGATAAAGCATTTCTTGGGTTTTTTTTTCTCGTGTGCTTTTAAATGAAGTTGCTGCAATTTTATGATTTTGCTTTTAATTCCTTTTGTATTTTTCTTCTGCTTCTTATACATAGGTTGTTAAAATTTTATTAATTTCACTAACAGGAAGTATTAAAAAATTAATGTTAAATGAGTTTCATACTAAAAATTAGTTCATATGACTAGCTCTTTTTCATGCCTTAGATTTTTCATTCTTATCTTCCCTTTTCATGGAGATGGCGGGTGAGATTTTGTACTATTTTCCTTTATTTATTTCTCATATTCTTCGCCCTAGAACTATAAAGGCTTGATTTCTCTTGGGATATGTAAGAAGCCATTCCGGTTTAGCCGAAATACCACATTCATCTATTTTTATTTTTTTTGTTTTTTTGCTTTTTTTATATTCTTCACCAAGAACTACATAGGCTTTTCTGCCATTTTCTTCCGTGCAACAGGGCTGCTTTTAGTTTTCCATTTTTCCGTGATACTAGAGCTTCATTAATACAGAAAATGATATAGACTTATCCCCGGAACATACATAGAATAATGATAATAAAGAAACATATTACAAAATGAAAATCATCCAACACGAGCAACTTCAAAATGAAAAATAGACTTCAATAGCGTTGTAGAAGGATGAAAGAGACTCGAACACAGAAGATCAAGAGATCCCTTGATAGGAATCAGACCTGCATAGAACGCCACAACAAAACTAAGGAATAGATTCAAAGAGTTTAGCAATGTTAACTATTGCATAGAAAGGGGAAAAAAATAAAAAATAAAAAAGCAACGGAATACAAGAGGCTAGGTTTTTCAAATATGCATGCGAATATCAAAATATTACTCTATGAGGTACACTTCCATGTGCAATATATACATATAGCATACATACAAACACACATTTATGTATTCAATTTTGGAGTTACAAAATTCATAAACTGGAGTAAGATATATTGAGCAGCTTAGAGGGGGGTGAATAGGATGCTTTGCGCAAAATTCTTCGTTTATTAGCTCTTACAATCACTCACGGTTAGATGCGTAATACAATAGTTTAAACACAAACAGACTAGTTTGAACAATTAGTTCGAACAATAATTTGAACAGCACAGTTTGAATTGATGTGCATGCGAATATCAAAATATTACTCTCTGAGGTACACTTCCATGTGCAATATATACATATAACATACATACACACGCACATATTTATGGATTCAATTTGAAAAGTCATATAATTTTGGAGTTACAAAATTCATAAACTAGAGTAAGATGTGTTGAATAACCTAAAGGGGGGTGAATAAGTTGCTTTTCAAAAAATTCTTCGTTAATTAGCTCTTGCAATCACCCATGATTAAATGCGGAATACAATAGTTTATACACAAACAAACTAGTTTGAACAATTGTATAGTTTGAACAAATAGTTTGAACAGCACAATTTGAATAGATAGTTTAAACAATAGTTTGAACAGCAGTTTGAACAATGTAAGTTGAACAGTTTGAACACAGTAGAAAAGGTTTGAACAAGCAATTTAGAAACAGTTTGAACAGAGTTAAAAAATAAAAAACACACGTGATTTATAATGGTTCACTTCAACTTGAAGCTACGTCCACTCTGCCAAGCATAACCCACTGTTACCCTGAGATCACACTATAACAAAGTTCCTTTTTCGGGTTCAGGAACAAGTAACCCTTACAACTTCAACCTTTCTTTTTCTAAGGCAAGAAAGTGACGAACAAACCTCAAAACCTTTCTTATTATAAGGCAAGAAAGAAAATAAACAAATCTCCTAGAACACCAGCCTTGAACAATTTGTCAAACTGTGTTCAAACCTACCCAAATACAAATGAAACTACTGTCCACTTCTCAACGTATTGGATAGTCACAAACAATTATAACAGATAATCACAGTTGCTCAAAAACACTTTTAAAACAACTGTAAAACAGATTTTTCATAAAACAAGACAGTTCAAACAATTTAAAAGTTTCTGAAAAACTAAGTGTGAAAAACCAGATTTAAGAAATTTGTTTCACATAGCAAATTCCCGTAACAAAGATAGAACTTACAGTCATTTTGGAAATTAGAATCAATAGGAATATCAAATGCATCACTTCGCAAAAGTCTCTTTTCAAATGAATAGAACGTTTGAACGTGAAAAGAGAGTTTGAACACTTATACAGAGAAATCAGTTCTTGCGTGTTGTTCTTGTTATTATTCAAAATAATGTTGCTACCTTTTATATAGAGAAAGTATATAGCTGTTGAATGAAATCTTCCTAGACAAAATTCATGCAGAAATATATCAATCAAATATCACGAATCAAGGAAGTTATTTTAAATTCAAATCTTCCCAAGGCTATTTTTTTGAGAAATGAACTTTCCCAAATCCTTTCCAAATCTATTTTTCAAGAATGATCACTTAAAGAAAGTTTTTGAATTTGAAAAACAAAACGTTTGACGAGAATAAAATATTTTATTTTGAGCAACATCAAAATCTATCCAATATATTGAGAAATATACTTATAGGAAATATCCTATCAAATCTTCCAAGAATCTTGCTCTTCAAACCTTGCAACCATATTCCCTTGTAACATATATCATGAAAATAGAAATAAACTCCATGGAAATATATTAATATTACAAGTTTAGCATCATCAAAATCAAATCTACGGAGCCTTGGATCAACAAGATAAACTACATTGCAATATACTAATATATCAGCATCATTTAGCAGCAAAAAGAAAGATTTGCAGTGGCTTACTGGCATCATTCGAACATTTTGTTTTTCAAGTCATGCAACAATCAAAAGCAAGCGAGCCCCCAAGCTTTGTTGAGTGCTAAAGGAAGCAAGGCACCCCAAAAGGCCACCACGAATCCAAATGGGATGCCATGTAAACCCATTTCATATCGATCCACCCATCATCCTCATCCTCATTTTCATTTTCATTTTCATTTTCATCATCGGTATTAGGCACATTACCTCCTAAGCAATAATTTTTAAGTGGAGGATTGCATAGATCATTGTTGCCGATGAAACTAAGTGAAAATCCTTGAAGGGATCCTAAAGGAATTCTTCCCGGAAAGTCATCGTATGACAAGTTTAACTAACTCTAAAAATTTAAACTTGCTATGCTTTGAGGAATTTTGCCGAACAGTTGGTTCATTGATAGATCAAGGGATTCCAACAATTTCATATTCCCAATCCTTGTTGGCATCTTCCCATGGAGTTTGTTTGACGACAAGTTTAATCCATGCAAACCTCTGAGATTTGTTAGTTCCTTCGGGATCTCTCCGAACAAATTATTGCACCAAAGGTCAATGCTTATAAGCCACTGCAGAGTACTGCATCATTTTTGCATCAATTGTCATCTCCACATCAAGCTCCTGCGTTGACGCTGTCAAGACGGGGCATAATGACTTTGGATTTGCATTACCCTTGAAATTATCACGATTCCGAAACTAATATTTATTCCACTGGGAAAATAATTGACTACTCTCCCAATGAGAAGATTTTTTTTTTTTAACGTTGATGTTTCTTCTTACTGAAGTTGACCTACTTTTTAGTTTTTTAATATAACTCAATGTTTTGTTTTTTACTTTTGTTATCTTTTTTACTTGTGTTTATTTTTGTAAATTTATTCATTTTTTACCACTTTAATATTTTGTGCTTTTTTATTATATTTTTCTTTTCCTCTTTTTGAAGCTGATACGGGTGTAATTTTATAATTTTCTTTTTAAGTGTGTCTATTTTTGTTAATTCTGTATTTTTTGGGGTATTTTTTCTTCACCAGTTTTTTTATGCATCTTTTCATTGGTTGTTAGTTTTTTAAAGGCTTCGCATGTATACTTGTTTGTTTAGCTAAAGATGAAATATTTCTAGAGTTTTTTTCTCATGTGCTTTTAAATGAAGTTGGTGCATTTTAATGATTTTCCTTTTAATTTCTTTTGTGTTGTTCTTCTGCTTCTTATAGATAATTTGTTAAAATTTTATTAATTTCACTAACAAGAAGTATTAAAAAAATATTAAATGAGTTTCATATTAAGAATTAGTTCATGTGCCTAAATTTTCTTCATGTCCTAGATTTTTCATTGTAATCTTCTCTTTCATGAGATGGTGGGTGAAATTTCTACTATTTTTTATTTATTTTTCATATTCTTCGGCCTAGAACTACGTAGGCTAGGTTTCTCTTGGGATATGTAAGAAGTCATTCTGGTTCAGCTGCGAATACCACATTCCTCTATTTTGTCATTTATATATATATATATATATATATATATATATATATATATATATATATATATATATATAATATTCTTCACCAAGAGCTACATAGGCTTTTCTGCCATTTTCTTCCTTGCAACAGGGCTGCTTTTAGTTTTCCATTTTTCCGTGATACTAAAGCTTCATTAATACAGAAAATGATATAGACTTATCCCCGGAACATACATAGAATAATGATAATAAAGAAACATATTACAAAATGAAAATCATCCAACACGGGCAACTTCAAAATGAAAAATAGACTTCAATAGCTTTGTAGAAGGGTGAAAGAGACTCGATCACAGAAGATCAAGAGATCCCTTGATAGTAATCAGAGCTGCATAGAACGCCACAATGATAATAAAGAAACATATTACAAAAATGAAAATCATCCAACACGGGCAACTTCAAAATGAAAAATAGACTTCAATAGCTTTGTAGAAGGGTGAAAGAGACTCGATCACAGAAGATCAAGAGATCCCTTGATAGTAATCAGAGCTGCATAGAACGCCACAATGGAACTAAGGAATAGATTCAAAGATTTTAGCAATGTTAACTATTGCATAGAAAAGGGCAAAAAAGGAAAAAAAAAAAAAGCAACGGAATACAAGAGGCTAGGTTTTTCAAATATGCATGCGAATATCAAAATATTACACTCTGAGGTACGCTTCCATGTGCAATATATACATATAACATACATACACACGCACATATTTATGGATTCAATTTGATAAGTCAAATAATTCTTGAGTTACAAAATCCATGAACTGGAGTAAGATAAACTGTAGTGCAATATACTAATATAAAAGCATCATTTAGCAAAAAAATAGATTTGCAGTGGCTTACCAGCATCATTCGAACATTTTATTTTTCAAGTCATGCAAGAAGCGAAAGTAAGCGACCCTCCAAGCCTTATTGAGTGCTAAAGGAAGCAAGACGGCCCAAAAGGCCACCACAAATCCAAATGGGATGCCCATGTAAAGCCATTTCATATCGATCCACCCATCATCATCCTCATCCTTGTTTTCATTTTCATCATCACTTGCAGGAACCACAGGATTAGGCACATAATCTCCTATGCAATGGTTTTTAAGTGGAGGACCGCATAGCTCGTTGTTGCCAATGAAACTAAGTGAAAATCCCTGAATTTGGGATCCTAAAGGAATTCTCCCCGAAAAGTGATTGTATGACAAGTTTAACCAACTCAAAAAATTTAAACTCACTATGCTTTGAGGAATTTCGCCGGACAGTTGGTTCATAGATAGATCAAGGGACTCCAACCATTTCATGTTCCCAATCCTTATTGGCATCTTCCCGTGGAGTTTGTTTGATGACAAGTTTAATCCATGCAAACCTTTGAGATTTGTTAGCTCCTTCGGGATCTCTCCAGACAAACTATTGCACGAAAGGTCAATGCTCGTAAGCCACTGGAGAGTGCTGCTATATTCACGATCTTTGTTTTTCATTACCAGTGTCACTTCCTCTGTGAGTCCGAAACTTGTGGAGTCGGGAAGCGTGTAGAAAAAGAGAGTGCCTCCTTCACCATCAATCATTGAACTGAAATTGCCAAAGCATTTAGGGATAGTCTTGGACAAATTATTATTCGCAAGGTCCACAATCCGAAGGGAACTGAGGCGACAAAGCTCAAGAGGAAGTATGCCCCTCAGCTTATTCGAACGAAGAACGAGAATTCTAAGTTCAGCAAAATGTTGAAGCAACGACCCAGGCATGCTTCCAGAAATCCTATTCTGACTGAGGTCTATAACTTGAATACGACTCCAATTCTGCAAAGAATGAGATAAGATCCCGGAAAGGTTGTTTCCACCAAGGTGCAGCATTTGGAGCCAAACCAGGGTATGCATGGACCTCGGTATCTCTCCTGCAAAATTATTTTTACTGAGTTTTAGTACTCGCAGGTTTTTCCAATTTTCCCAGCAATCTGGAAGGTCTCCGGATAAAAGGTTCCTGGAGAGATCTAAGTAGGACAGATTTGTTTCCTTGCTAGTGAGCCTTTGACACAGAAAGGGAGCGAGTGATCCAGGGATGGTGTTATTAGACAGATCAACATAAGAAAGATGTGGTAGATTGAAGATCCCAGTTGGAATTGGGTCTGAGATTCTCGCATCAGATATAACTAGCCTTTCCAGACTCTTTTGCATTTGAAGCCATGTAGGGAGCCGAGGACCCAGCATTGTACCACTCATATCTATTCTGTTAAGCTGAAATGGGGGAGTCCAGTTAGAGTTGAATTGAAAATCTAGACATGGATTTGCCGACGCATACATGTCTCGCAACATCATCAGATTTGCAAAGTGTGATTCGGATAGAGTCCCTACTAAGGAATTGTTAGAGATATCAAGTACTTCTAATTTTGAGAGCCTACCAAGGCTTTTGGGCACCGAACCATTCAGAAAATTTGATGATACAACAAGGTAGGATAACTTTCTAAAGTCTCCCAATTGATCTGGCAGATGGCCCCAGAGTTGATTCTCTTGCATAAACAATATCTCTAAGCTTTCCTTCATGCACGAAGATAAATATCCTATGTACTCGGATACATCTCCAACAAGTCTGTTGCTCATGAGGTTTAGATCTCTCAAACGGCAAAGATTTTTTACAGACCTTGGAATATCCCCCACAAGGCGATTGCTACCCAAGCGGAGTTCTTCAAGTAAAGAGAGATTACCAACAGCCTTCGAAATTGTGCCTTGAAAATTATTGAATGAGAGGTCAAGGGCTTTTAGGCTAGTATGGTGGTACAACCACTCGGGTATGGTAGAGTTGAACCCATTTCCAACAAGTTTAAGGGATTGCATGCTAGTCATGTTTCGAAGAGAAACGGGAACTGAACCAGAAAATCTATTTCCGGACAAATCCAACGATGATATAGAAGGTGGAAAACTCGGAATAAGCCAATTAAATACTGAATAACTAAAAAGGTTTGATGAGAGATCGAGCGTAGTGAGGGAAGATAAATTGACAAGTGAAAGAGGAGTAGGGGGGTTAAGTGAACAAGAGGACAAGTGAAGCACCGATAAAGCCGGAAGCATATTTATCACCTGCAGCCAATTAGATGCCTCCCGAAGATCAACCCAACTAAGGTCAAGGAATTCGAGTGATGAAAGATGAGAAATCCAGTCAAGCCCCTTACCAGCATTCACAGCCCAATTAGATCCAATCACAAGACAACGCAAGCTTGAAAGGTTCCCGAGTTGAGGAGGAATGGCACCCCCAAAACCTGACCCGGACAGGTTCAAGTACCTTAAGTTGGCAAGAGAACCAAAGAACTCCGGAATCGGTAGTCCTCCAAAGCCATTCTGGCTCAAGTCCAAGTACTGGAGTTGCTTGAGCTGCGTCAAGGAACTACTTATGTAACCTCCTAGCTTGGACCTTCTATAAGAAATGTTGTCAGCTCTCAAGTCATTATAGGCAAAGGCAGCCTTATAATAAGGAGATGGCAGACCGAATGGATTCTGGAGGCTAAGCCGGATTACATGGCCGGTGATGTTGTGGCAGCGGACTCCTTGCCACCTACAACAATCTTCACCAGCCCATGAGGTGAGCCGGTTGGAAGGATCTTCCAGCTCTGCCTTAAAGATGAGAAGGGCTTCTCTTTCATCTGCTCTGCACCTCACATTTGGATTTGCTTGGCAGAAGAACCCAAAGTTGTCTGTGATGGCCAAGAATAAGACCACCAACACAAACTGACTGTATTTTTCCATGAGTGCTCACTTGCTAGCTGATTGAGCCAAAACGAGAGAGCAACATGAGAATGAGTTTTTTAAAATAAAAATTTCCCTTACACGAAGAATTTATTGATGGTATCAGAGGGCAAGTCAATCCTTGAAATGGTCCAATCTATGAAGGTGAGGTTTCCTTGCAAGCTTTGGCCTTACAATCATCCTTCCCAACCGTCTTAAACCGTTCAACTTATAAAATAAAGAAAGAGGAAAATTTAAGGGAAAAGCGTGTGATAAGTAATTTATCAATAGTGTTATATAAAAGATATATGAGATTTATTTTACAAATTTCAATCGTACTAATTGGATAAGCACGAAAAGAAAAAGAAATCATATGTCAATTTTCATATAATTTCATTAATTATAAACATCTCATTTATTGGATCAAAATATTCAGAAGAGTCATTAGCAATTTAGATGACTTGATAGTTCCCAATATAAATAAAACTTAATTTATAATGAAATTACATGAAAAAACTAATTATAACTAATGGAGAAATTGTCATATTTCTCTTTTTTATGGGTCAATTGAAGCGGCCATGAGTTGGTGTGACACATCCCTAACCGTCCCCATTGATTCGACATTGGGACTCACACTGTCCATAGAACTTTGGCACTTGAAGAACTTTGGCCAAGATATTTTAGGACAGCCTTTAACTTCACCTAGCCCAAAATGGACCCTTTGCAGAAATAATGACAAACTAATTTTACAATGGAATAGGAAAGAAGCTAACAAATGCTTCCCCATAGTTTAGGGGAGACTCAAATCTCCTACTTCCATTATAGAAAGCCTGGTTTGATTACATGGAGTAGGTAACTACAAAAGATTGCTTGAATTTGAAAAAATGACCAACAAAATATGAGAAAAAATTCTAGTGTCCACCGAGCAGAACACATCAAGGCATTTGTGTAGCTTAATTATTATTTTAATTTAAATCAGCTCAATGGTCAATGAGCCCGAGAAATTTTTACCGCTCTTCACACCAAGATGTTGATATGATGACATATAGGTAGTCCTTTTAAGGGACAAGGAACCACTCAATTTCATCTCTTTCAATTTCTTATTCAATTTTCTCTCCTATTCAATTTTAATGAATTTTTTAATAATTTTAACTATATGGATCAAAAAATACAAAAACACATGTATGTTAATTTTTATGAGATCTAAAAACGTAAAACCTAAGCATTGAAAATTAGAAAAACTAAATATTTTTAGAAAATTAAAAAATATTTTGAGTTCTCAAAGTTTAGGATGAATAGGTTATGTAGTCTCAAATCCTATGTTCTTGTGTATGTTTTTTCAATTAATATGGCTAAATTCTTAAAATGTTTATTAAAATTAAGTAGGGAGGAAGAACAAGACGGAGAAATTGAGAGCATTGTTATCAAACTCGGCCTAGCCAGCAGGTCACCAAAGCTCTAAACAAGAATGTTCATGTTTCCTGTTTCCAGTTTCTTGTTCTCGTTTTCAAATTTTTAGGAAATAAAAAAAGAAAACACATTTTTGTATTTATGTTTCGTAAAGTTCCCTAAATTTTGCTCACCCGAATTGCTTAAGTGGATAAGTCACTTGGGCGGTGGGCGATGATGTTGAAAGTTCAAAACTCGTCGCTCGCAAAAATTACTCGTGATTTACCTAAAGGGCATGGGGAGTGGGCCCTTGGATAAGCCAGGGGTTTTCAGTTCCCCCGCGGGCCTGTTTCCTGGTCACCAAAAAAAAAAAGAAAAAAAGATCTAAAATCTTTGGGTATTCCTTAACAGATTTGAAATTGAGAAAATGTTGCTCTAAAAAATTCTCAAGATTTTCGGAACAATATTTACCTCCTTCCGCCACTCAAGTCCAGCCATAACCATTGACCATCTAACCCTGACCACTATTACCGCCAAATTTCGGTCGCTTGTGACGCATTTTGACCAAATTTCAATCACTGGTGTCAAATTCTGGGCGGATTCTGCCCTTTTTTTTTTTTTTGACATATTTTGGCTAGAGTCTTGATCACCACCATTAGGTCTTGCGAGGTAGAAAATGGAAATAATGCCTACCAATCAAATATGTTTCTCATTGTCAACGAGAAATGAGAACATGAAATCAAGAATAATGAGAAACCGGAATAAAATTTAAAAACAAGGACATAGAAATTGGGAAAAACCAAACTGGGCCAAGTGACCCATTTAATGAATTGCCGGAAAGATCAAGATCTGATACTGTATTAGAGAGGAGGGGCGGAGGACCACTAAGGTTATTGGAACCAAGGAAAACAGATGCCCCGGCCAGTCAGTTACCGAGAATGTTGTTATTCGACAAATCAAGTTTGTTTAGATGGGATGGGCGGGTGATCCAATTTGGAATGGGATTCGAGATTCTAACATTGGCCCCATCCTTGTACCGCTCGTATCTATTTTGCGGAGCTGAAACGGGGGGAGTCCCATCGGAGTTGAATTGAAAATTAAGTATGGGGCTTTTTCGATACATTCTGAAGTTTCTCGAAATACTGAAATATAAAATAAAACAATAATAATAAAATAAAATTATTACTTAGAAAAAGAAACTGAAAAATAAATAATTACTCGGAGCATACATGCTCAACTTTACCGATGCGGATTGAATTGTTTGTATTTCAATTTATCAAAGAAGTGGAAGTAAGCAAACCTCCAAATCTTGTTGAGTGCTAAAAAGGAAGCTCACCATAAATCCAAATGTGATGCCCATGTAAAACCACTCCATGTCAATCCATTCATCATCCTCTTGATGTTCATTGCTATCCCCAAGTGAAGGGACTGCCTGATCAGGCAAAACCCTAAGTGGAGCACCGTACAGTTCATGGTTGCTGATTAAACTGCGAAGAAAAGCTTTGAATTCGGGTGCTCGACGGGATTCTGCCGGAGAGGTTATTATATGACGAGTTTAACCGAGCCAAGAAATTTAAACTTGCTTGCCTTTTGTTATTCTGTCCTCCGAGGGACTGGACTCCACCAAGACCAGAGAGAGAGAGAGTATGCGCATACTCATTTGCAAAATGAGATGAATAGATAGGGCGAAGCCAGGGGCAAGGAGGTACGGATCAAATATAGTTACTACTGGCCTAGCAGCCTCAAGCCCATCCCCGAAGGGCCTCCAAGTGATCTGACAAAACAAGGAACTCCAAATGTTGCCGACCTCCACTGGCATAGTTCCTTCGATGACAAATTTAAACCTCGCAAGCCTTGGAGATTGGTTATAAAGATTGGCATGTGAAAGCGGAGAAGAGTGAGTGAGGGAAGCATCCCGGACAAAGTAAACCTTGGATAAAGATGGAAGCATGTTCTCCGTCTGTAGGGACGCGTTGCTTAGATCGATACAACTGAGGCCAAGGAGTTCGAGTGATGAAAGACGAGAAATCCATTCAAGCCCCCATCAACATCCATACCCCAGTGGCATTCAACCGCGAGGTAACGCCAGCTTGAAAGGTTCCGGAGTTGAGGAGAAATGGCACCACGAAATCCTGCCTAACACAGGTTAAGGTACCTTAAAATTGGTAAGTGAACCAAAGAACTCAGGAATCTCTATTCCTCCAAAATCGTTCTGGCTAAGGTCTAGGTACCGTAGTTGTTCTTCAAGCTGCATCGTAGAGCGACTTATGCTACTGAGGAGCGAGGGACTCATACATGCCTGTCTGGGTCTATAAACATTGTGAAGGCTCAGCCCAATGAGACGACTGGTGAGGCTGTGGCAACAAAAGTCATCCCACCTGCAGCAATATTCACCGACCCACAAGGTCGGAAACAACTTTGAGGCCTTGCTTAAAGCTGAGAAAGGGCTCCTCTTTCTTCTCCCTTGCACCCACATCTGTCTTTGCATGGCTACGCTCATACTCAGATGCTACTAGGGACAGCCACCAGAGTAAGATACCCAACACTTGTACAAAGTATCCTCCCATAAGGATTGAGAGTCACTAAAAGAAACAGCAGCAGTATAAGAC